>ML437199.1:0-81962 GCA_005239525.1 Nicotiana knightiana
GTACACCTTTCCATAAAGTACTCACATCTATGCACTGCCGAGGATCGAACGGCCCGAACCAAATGTGCATCTTTGCCATAAAGTAATCCTCTCTATGCACTGCCGAGGATCGAATGGCCCGAATCAAAAGTGCATCTTTCAATCCGCCGTGGCGTACGACCCTTTCCCATAAGAGTGGGGGAAATCACACTCCGCTCGCGGAATGTAAATTGCGAAGCGGTCACATGCACATACATTATTCCTTTTTAAATTACTTTTCAGTAGACAATTCCTTACAAATTTCCTCAAATTCCATGATCTCAGGGAAATAAGCTGCATGTAACATTTAATTTATTAAGCATATAGTTCGTATCAAGTAAAACACAAGGCATGATGTGGGCCTAACTACCCGGACATAACAATAATAGCTGCTACGTACGGACTCTTGTCACTTTGTTCATACGTAGCCCCCACAATTATCACATATAGAATTTAAATCACCTAGGGGGACAGTTCTCTCTTATAAGGTTAGAAAGGAGACTCACCTCCTCTCCAGACCAAGAATGCGCCCGAAACTCCGAACTCTACACCCGAGGACTCGAAACTAGCCAAATGTTATACAAATACATCAATTTATGCTCAAAGTATGGAAATTCTCCTACTTATTTAGTAGATTCATCATTCTTGAAGAAATCACAAAATTCACCCCGGGCGCGCACGCTCGGATTCCGAAAATTCACGAAGGAGCCACTCACCCATAACCTAAGGATCGTTAATTCATGATTTTTACTTGATTTCATAGCTAATTAACGGGTAATTCTATAAATTCCTGAAAGCCCTAGGTTACTACCCAATTCTTGATTTTTGCTAATGAAGAAGGTTAACTTAACTAAGATTTCACGAATTAAACTAACTTTGGGGTAGAATTTACTTACCTCTCAGTGGTTGGGTCGTGGTGCCCTTTTCCCAAGCTCTCAAAGTGTTTTAATGGAGGGAGGAATGAAGAAAACAATGAAGATCGTATTCAAGAAACACACTGCCTGACAGTGGTTCCGCACCTGCGGCTCAAGGAACGCACCTGTGGTCTCGCACCTGCGAGCAAAGGCTCGTACCTGCGGAAATGGACAAGGAAGCCTGGGCCCGCACCTGCGGATAGGAGACCGCACCCGCGGCTCCGCTCTTGCGGAACTTTGTCCGCACCTGCGAGAAATGGGCTGCCCGCTGGGGGTCGCACCTGCGAGGCTGGGACCACAGGAGCGGTCCCACACCTGCGACTGGGCAACTGCACCTGCAGTCACACCAGAACAGGTGCACCGACAGCTATTTCAGCTTGTTTTTGGCCTCATGTGGTGTCCGAGAGGCACTTGGGCCCCCCGAGCCCCCGTCCAAATATACCAACAAGTCAAAAATCATAATTCAGACTCGATCGAGCTTTTGGAACACTCAAAACAACACCTAAAACTCAAAACACATCCCAAAACCCCTAGAATCATAACTTAAGAACTTCAAGTTCTTGAATTCGATAACAATGCGCCGAACCGACCTATACAACTCAGAATGATACCAAATTTTGCAGCCAAGTCATAAATGACATAACAGAACTATTCCCAGTCTTAGAATTCAGTTCGGACCTCGATAACACAAAAACACGTCCCAAACCACAAATAGGAACTTAAGGAACTCTTATTTCAATATTGGGCACCGAAAGCTCCCGGTTCATCCGAAACCCATTTTGAACATACGTCCGAGTCCGAAATCATCATACGAAGCTACAGGAATTGTAGAAACTCAATTTCGAGGTCGTTTACTAAAAATGTTGACCGAAGTCAAATTTGGCCTTAAAGACAACCTTAAGGAACCAAGTGTTTCTATAGCGCTCTAAACACTTCCGAATCCCGAACCACCCGCCCCCGCAAGTCATAAATCACAATAAGCCGCTATGGAAAGTTTCATTTAGGGGAAACGGTGTCCGATAATGCAAAACGACCGGTCGGGTCGTTACACTTTATATATTATTGGCACAGGTTATATTGCTAAAGCCCCGCCATAGCCTCGTCACTACTTCGTCGAGGTTAGGCTCGGCACTTACTCAGTACATGGGGTCGGTTGTACTGATACTACACTCTGCACTCTTTTGTGCAGATCCAGGTACCGGCCAGCTGTACAGATATTTAGAGGGGCTATTCATTTACTCAGAGACACGAGATATATCTGCCAGCGTTCGTAGATCCCGAGTGTCTTCTCCTATCTTCATAAATGTTGTTTTATTATATTTAGAATAGTTACATTATTCTTTTAGCCAAGTATTTATAGTATTCTTTAGTAGTTCGTGAATTATGACACCAGACTCTGGGTAGTTTTTGGATTTATCTATATAATTAGTTCATGGTTCATTTTATTCAATTATTTATTAATTTATATTTAAAAATTATTTACCGATTCCCAATGGATTCAGTTTACTTTAGATTATTTTATTATGTCTAAAATGGATAATAAATGCAAAGTAGTTGATCGAATTCTAACATTGGCTTACCTAGCAAGTGTGGTGTTAGGCGCCATCACGACCCCTAAGGTTGGGGGAATTTGGGTCGTGACAAGTTGGTATCAGAACACTAGGTTGCTTAGGTCTCACAATTCACGCACAAGCTTAGTAGAGTCTGAAGGATCGGTTCGGAGACTTTTGTACTTATATTTCGGAGGCTATTGAGTTAGGAAATAAATCCATTTTTATTTCTACTCTATCATGCGATTCTTGTATACCAAATACTGATTAGATTCTTTTATTCTCTCGTAGAGGGCGAGAACACGTGCTTCATCTTCCGCTGACCAGCATTCCGGTCGTCCAACAACAACAACTACTACTAGGGGCAGAGGCCGAGGCCACGCTAGAGGCTGAGGCAGGGGCAGAACTCAGCCCATTGCTCAGGAAGAAGCCCCAGCTGCGGAACCCCAGATTGATATTGAGGAGGGGGTTCCGGCTGAGACTGTTCTAGCAGGACCAACTCAGGTTCCCGAGGGGTTTATTGCTACCCCGGTCCTTCAAGATGCTTTGGTCCGTTTAGTGGGCTTGATGGAGAGTGTGGACTAGACGGTCACATTTCCTGTTGTAGCAGCCGTATCTCAGGCTGGAGGTGGGGTCCAGACTCCTGCTACCCACACTCCAGTCCAAACTACTCCTCAGGTTCAGACCCCAATAGCCAATCTCGTTGGGGTAATTCAGCCATTTGCAGCAGTGCCGCCCGTTAATGGGGCAGCTATGTCTACGATGCTTTATGGAGGTTGGACAGGTTCATTAAGTTATTTCCTGCTCACTTCAGTGGTGCTACTTCAGAGGACCCTAAGGAATATCTGGATAGTTATCATGAGGTGTTGCGAAATATGGGTATTTTGGAGACCAATGGGGCCGATTTTGCTGCTTTTCATATGACTAGTTCTGCCAAGAAATGGTGGAGGGACTTTCTGTTGACTAGACCAGTTGGATCACCTTCTCTGACTTGGGATCATTTCTCTCATCTATTTATGGAGAAGTTCTTGCCTGTTACTAATCGAGAGGATAAACGTCGTCAGTTTGAGCGACTTCAACAAGGCATTGTGACAGGGACCCAGTATGAGACTCGCTTCGTGGATTTGGCTAGACATGCCATTCTTTTACTGCCCACAGAGAGGGAGGGGGTCAGGAGGTTTATTGATGGCCTTGCTCAGCCCATCAGGTTGCAGATGGCCAAGGAGACAGGGACCGAGATTTCTCTTCAAGATGCTGCTAATATAGCTAGGAGGGTTGAGTCAGTTCTTGGAATGGGAGGTCAGGGGTCAGACAAGAGACCTCACTATTCTGGTAGATTCAGCGGTGCCTCGTCTGGGGGTGGAGATACTCAGGGTAGAGGCCATTCTTCCAGGCCATTTAATTCAGCACTTCAGGCGTCCCATGGTGCTTCAGGAGGTCATGGCTCTTACTTGCCTTATCCTGATCAGTCAGCCCCGATCAGAGCACCTCCTCTTCAGAGTTATTTTTGTGGTCAGCCGGTTCGTCAGGGTCAGCCTCAGTATTAGGATGGTTGTTATGAGTGTGGTGAGTATGGGCACATTCAGAGATCTTGTCCGATATTCTTGGGTAATCAGCCTCAGTACCAGAATTCTCATGCCATAGTTCCGGCACCAGCTGCAGCACCACCTGCCCAGCCAGCCAGGGGTAGGGGTCAGGTAGTTAGAGGTAGAGGTCAGAATGTTCGAGGTGGAGGTTAGCATGCTAGAGGTGGAGGCCAGCTCGCTAGAGGTGGTGGCAAGCCCATTAGAGGTGGAGGACCACCTGTCAGAGGTCCTCCTGGTGATGCAGTTCAGGGGGGTGGGGCCCAGCCCCGACTATATGCATTTCCAACCAGGCCCGAGGCAGAGTCCTCCAACGCTGTTATTACAGGTATCATCTCAGTTTGTGATAGATCTGCTTCAGTTTTGTTTGATCCAGGGTCTACTTACTCGTATGTTTCATCCTATTTTGTCTCGTATTTGAATATTCCCCATAATATTTTGAGTGTTCCTTATGTGTCTACACCGGTGGGGGATGCTATCGTGGTAGATCGAGTGTACCGTTCGTCCGTGGTAGTCATAGAAAATCTTGAAACTAGTGTGGATATTTTACTTCTAGACATGGTTTATTTTGATGTTATATTGAGAATGGATTGGTTGTCGCTCTATTATGCCATCTTAGACTGTCACGCCAAGACAATACTTTAGCATTGCCGGGGTTGCCTCGATTAGAATGGAAAGGGACCCCTGGTTATTCTCCCAGCCGAGTAATTTCATATGCTAAGGCTTGCCTCATGGTGGAGAAAGGGTGTTTGGCTTATTTGGCTTATATTCGTGATTTTGATGCCGAGGTATCTTCTATAGAGTCAGTTCCTATCGTGCGTGAGTTTCCTGAGGTATTCCCTGCAGATCTGCGGGTATGACACCCGACATGGATATTGATTTCTTCATTGATGTGGCTCCGGGCACTCAGCCCATTTCCATTCCTCCATATCGGATGGCCCCACCAGAATTGAAAGAACTAAAAAAAAAAAGTTGCACGACTTGCTAGATAGGGGTTTCATAAGACCTAGTGTCTCACCTTGGGGTGCACCAGTTTTTATTGTAAAGAAGAAAGATGGGTCGATGATAATGTGTATAGATTACCGGAAGCTGAATAAAGTTACTATCAAGAATAATATCCGTTGCTGAGGATTGATGACCTATTTGATCAGCTTTAGGGTGGCAGAGTATTTTCGAAAATTGATTTGAGGTCAGGCTATCATCAGCTGAAGATTAGGGCATCCAATATTCCTAAGACAGCCTTTCAGATGAGGTATGTGCATTATGAATTTTTGGTTATGTCTTTTGGGCTGACTAATGCTCCAGCAACCTTTATGGACTTAATGAATCAGGTTTTCAAGCCCCATATGGACTCTTTCGTGATTGTTTTCATTAATGATATTCTTATATACTCCCGCAGTCGGGAAGAGCATGAGCAGTATCTCCGTATAACACTCCAGACTTTGAGAGATAGTCAATTATATGCCAAGTTTTCTAAATGTGAGTTATGGTTAGATTCAATAGCCTTTTCGGGTCATATTGTATCAGCTGAGGGTATTCGGGTTGATCCTAAGAAGATAAAGGCAGTCAGGGACTGGCCTAGACCCACTACAGCTACGGAGATTAGGAGTTTCTTGGGTTTGGCGGGTTACTACCGTCGTTTTGTGGAGGGGTTTTCGTCCATAGCAGCCCCAATGACTAAATTGGCTCAGAAAGGTGCCTCATTAAAATGGTCAGATGAGTGTGAGGCGAGCTTTCAAAAGCTTCAGACAACCTTGACTTCAGCATCGGTGTTGGTGTTACCATCAGATTCGGGTTCTTTCACGGTGTATAGTGATGCGTCTCGAGTTGGCCTTGGAGCAGTGTTGATGCAAGATGGCAGGGTTTTTGCGTATGCGTCTCGACAACTAAAGGTCCATAAGAATAATTATCCCGTTCATGACTTAGAGTTGGCAGCCATTGTTCATGCATTGAAAATTTGGAGGCACTATCTTTATGGCATTTCATGTGAGGTTTTTATTGACCATCGTAGTCTGCATTACTTATTCAAGCAGAAAGATCTAAATTTGATGCAGCAGAGATGGTTAGAGTTACTAAAAGATTATGATGTCACCATATTGTATCACCCAGGGAAGGCCAATGTGGTGGCCGATGCATTGAGTAGAAAGGCGGTGAGAATGGGTAGCCTTGCGTGTATTCCAGTTGGTGAGAGATTGTTGGCTTCAGACAATCAGACATTTGCTAATCATTTCGTGAGGTTGGATATTTTGCCCAACAGTGTGCTAGCTTGTACAGTCGCTCGGTCTTCTCTAATTGACCGTATCCGAGAGCGGCAGGATGATGACCCACATTTGGCGGTCCTTAGGGACACAATTCGGCACGGTGATGCCAAGAAGGTTACAGTAGGAAATGATGGTGTTTTGAGGATGCAGGGTTGTTTATGTGTGCCTAATGTTGATGGCCTTCACAAGTTGATCCTTGAGGAGGCTCACAGTTCCAAGTATTCGATTCATCCAGGTGCAACCAAAATGTACCAAGACTTGAGGCAGCATTATTGGTGGAGAAGAATGAAGAAGGACATTGTTGCGTATGTGGCTCGTTGCTTAAATTGTCAGCAGGTAAAGTATGAGCATCAGAGACCTAGCGGTTTGCTTCAACAAATAGAGATTCCTGAGTAGAAGTGGAAGCGTATCACTATGGACTTCGTTGTTGGGCTCCCACGGACTCAGAGGAAATTTGATGCAGTTTGGGTTATTCTACATAGGCTGACTAAATCAGCACATTTCATTCCTGTGGAAAGTACTTATACTTCAGAGCGGTTGACTGAGTTATATATTCGGGAGATAGTTCGCCTTCATGGTGTGCTTGTATCTATCATTTCTGATCGAGGTACGCAGTTTACTTTGCACTTTTGGAGGGTAGTTCGGCGTGAATTGGGTACTCCAGTGGAGTTGAGTACAACATTTCACCCTCAGACTGACGGGCAGTCCGAGCGTACCATTCAGATATTGGAGGATATGCTCTGCGCTTGTGTTATTGACTTTGGAGGTTTGTGGGATCAGTTCTTGCCATTAGCGGAGTTTGCTTATTATAATAGTTATCAGTCGAGCATTCAGATGGCTCCTTACGAGGTGTTATATGGTAGACGGTGCAGATCGCCAGTTGGATGGTTTGAGCAGGGAGAGGCTCGCTTATTGGGTACATACTTAGTTCATGCGGTCTTAGATAAGGTCAAGATTATTCAAGAGAGACTTCGTGTAGCTTAGTCTAAGCAAAAGAGTTATGCCGATCATAAGGTTCGTGATGTGGCGTTCATGGTTGGAGAAAGAGTATTGCTTCGTGTGTCGCCCATGAAGGGTGTTATGAGATTTGGGAAGAAGGGGAAGTTGAGCCCTAGGTATTTCGGGCCATTTGAGATTCTTGATAGAGTGGGGGAGGTAGCTTATAGACTTGCATTGCCTCCAAGGTTATCCTCAGTTCATACGGTATTCCACGTGTCTATGCTCCGGAAATATCATGGTGACCCGTCCCACGTGTTAGATTTTAGCTCTGTCCAGTTGGACAAAGACTTGACTTATGAGGAGGAGCCGGTAGCCATTTTAGATCGGCAGGTTCATCAGTTGAGATCTAAGAGTTATCCTTCAGTTCGAGCGCAGCGGAGAGGCCAGCCCATTGAGGCAGCTACTTGGGAGTCCGAGTCGGACATGCAGAGTAGATATCCACACTTGTTTGCCAATTCATGTAATTTTCTATGTCCGTTCGAGGACGAATGTTTGTTTTAGTGGTGGAGATTGTGATGAGACAAGGGGTCATTTTATAAATTTAGACTCCGTTCCATACTTAATAGCTGTCAAAAGACTAATTTTAAATACCTCGATTTACGTGCGCAGTTGGGGCGTGAAACCGGAAAGCTTTTATGTGAAAATATGAGAAATAGTGATTTCTATAATTTAAATTTAATTATAGTTGAATTTGGTCAAAATTTTGAGTAAACAGACCCGGATCTATGTTCCGACGATCCCGGGAGGTCCACAGTAAAATATGGGACTCGGGCGTATGCCCGTAAATTAATTCCGAGGTCTCAAGCCTTAGAAATCAATTTTTGAAAGAAATTATTTTGCTGAAATATTAATGAAATAAAAAGAAGAATTAATGTTTGAACCCATTGGTATCGGGCCCGCATTTTGATTCCGGAGCCCGGTACAGATTTGTTATAGTATTTAAAGGTTAACTGTGAAATTTGGTGAAAAACAGAGTCCGTTTGACGTGATTCGGACATCCGGTTGGAAAGTTATGAACTATAAGAGTTCTTGATGAAAATGATGAGTTTTGAGGTTTAATTCATAGTTTTACGTGTTATTTTCATGATGTGATTGCACGAGCAAGTCCGTATGATGATATTACACTTGCTTGCATGTTGTTTTAGATTCCCGAGGGCTCAAGTGAGTTACGGATAGGCCACGGGATATTTCTACACTTGAAAAAGTTGCTGGTTTTTCTGCTGTTAGTGCACAGGCATTTTGTACATTGCGTTCGCGTTGCCCCTGATGCGAACACGTAGAGTAAAGTGAGTTGGGGGCCCTTTTTCTCAATGCGAACACGAGGCCCACCATGCAAACGCAGTGGGCTGGGGAAAAGACCCTACGCGAACGCGTGTGAGCCCTTGCGAACGCACAACGTACCTGGGCCTAGGGGAAGGGACCTGGATCTCTTCTACGCGAACGCACTGCCTCGAACACGAACGCGCAGGCCCAAGGAGCTAAAGCTCCGCGAACGTGGCCCCCTACTCTGCGATTGCATAGGTCTGGGAACAGGACTCTACGCGAACGTAGCCCTTCTGTCGCGAACGCATAGGAGTCTGGTCTAGGCATATTTAAACCCTTTTAAAAACGGGCAGACATTCTTCTTCTTCTTCTTCTTCTTCTTCTTCTTCTTCTTCTTCTTCATATTTTCGAACCCCACAGCCCTAGGAGCGAATTTCTTCACCAAATATCATCCCCAAGTCATAGGTAATCAATTCTAAACTTCACTCTTTCAATTCCTTATTGTTTTTCATCACTTTTAAATCAAAAACTAAGAATTTTCATGGTAAAAATTGAGGGTTTGGGTAGAATTAGGGTATTTTGTAAAAATCAAATTTTTACATCGAATTAAGTTCGGATTTCAAAACCAATAGTATATTTGGGTTCGTGGGTGAATGGGTGAACGTAATTTGGTCTGAACCCCGAGTTTAGACCAAGCGGGCCCGGGGTCGAATTTTCACTTTTTTTGAGAAAACTTAGGAAAAGTCATATTTTTCAATAAAGTTAGTTCATTTAGCATAAATTGATGATATTGAGTTAATTATTATGAGATTCGAGCAAGTTCGAGGTGAATTCAAAAGGAAAATCCGTAATTGAGCAGTGAGTGGCCTATGAAATTGAGGTAAGTGTTTGGTCTAACTTTGAATTGAGGGAATAGGAATCGCCACTTGTTTTCTATGTGAAATGCATGTGTGTGGTGTATAGGTGAGGTGACGAGTATCTATGCACCACCAAAGGTCCTGTTAAACATGATCCCTTTCCCATTCCCAACTTAATTGATTCTTGTCTTAATTGTTCTATGTTCATTGTTGCTTCTATGACTACTTGGCCTTGTTATTATGTTGCTAAATATTGTTGTGTTTATTTTGGAAAGAGTATTGGTTGTTTTAGTTGGTTCCCTTGTGGTACAAAACGGTTGAGCGGTTTGGCATTATTTTTACGAGATATATATTGTAACGACCCGATCGATCGTTTTGAGCTCTTGCGCGTCGTGCAGTGGTTTGAGTCCGTGAGCAGCTTCGTTTTAGGTATTATGACCCCTGGGCGTGGTCGGAATTTGAATTTCGGGAAGTTTAGAGTCGATTTGGAAAGAAATTCTTATTTTCAGAAGCCTTAAGTTGGAAGAATCAACTAAGATTGGAATTTTGAGTAAATTACCTCGAAATCAGGATCTAAAGGTTCCTGCAGGTTCGTATGATGATTTCGGACTTGGGCGTATGTCCGGATCGGGTTTTGGATAATTCGGGAGTGTTTCGATGCATATTGTGGAAGTCAGCATTTTTCAATAATTTCATAAATTTGGGCTGGAAGTGCAAGAGTTTTTGATGTCCGTTTGGGATTCCGAGTCTTGGAATAGTTTCGTGTGGTGATTCTGGAGTTGGGAGCGCGATCGGAAGTGAATTTGGATGTCCGTAGGTCATTTTGAAGTTATTTGGCTAAAGATAGAAATTTGAAGGTTTTTGAGAAATCCGACCGGAAGTGGAAGTTTTGATATCAAGGTCGGAATGCGATTCCGGAAGTTGGAGAAGGTCCGTAGTTGAATGTGGCTTGTGTGCAAAATTTGGGGTCAATCGAACGTGATTTGATAGGTTTCGACATCAGATGTAGAAGTTGGAAATTTCTAAGTTCATTAAGTTGGGATTTGGGTGCGATTCGTGGTCTCGATGTTGTTTGATGTGATTTGAGGCCTCAAGCAAGTCCGCATTATGTTTTGGAACAGGTTGGTATAATTGGACGGGGTCCCGGGGGCCTCGGGTGTATTCCGGGTGGTTAACAGATCAAGTTTGGGAGGTTGAAGAAGGCTGAGGTTGCTGTCATCTGGTGCGACCGCACTTGCGAGGATTTGGCCACAGGTGCGGCTTTGGCGCCGCAGGTGCGAGAGTGGGATGGTTTGGCTGGGATCGCAGGTGCGATGGAATTTCCGCACCTGCGAAGGCGCAGATGCGGGCAGTGGGTCGCAGGTGCGGATCTGGCTGGAGGAGAAGGAAGCCGCAGGTGTGGGCTCTTGGGCGCACCTGCGGAAGCGCAGGTGCGAGGATCTGATCGCAGGTGCGAAAATCGGCCTGGGCAGAATGTTTTAAAACAAGGATTCTTGGTTCATTTTCTTCATTTCTTCTTTGGCTTAGGCGATCTTGGGAGGCTTCAAAGAGAGGATTCCTTCATGCAATGTCAAGGTAAGTAACTCCTTCATGCCTCTAAGTTAAATACAAGATTATATGCATGGATTAGGCATGGAAATTGGTAGGAATTTGGGAAATATTGAAGAAACCTACAAATTTGAAATTGGATTTTTAGCCACGAATTGAGCATGAATATTTGAGTAAATTGTGTATTTGAGTAAATTGTATATTTGAGTTAGTAAGGCTATGGTAGAATATTTCTTCGAGAAATTTCGGATTCCGGGCACGTGGGCCCGAGGGCATTTTGGTCATTTCACTAAGCGAGTTTGGGAAATTATATAATTTGGAATGGTTGCAAATATTAGAGTATATTTGCATTGGGTTATCGTTGTTTGGATAGTTTTGGGGCGTTGTGCGTCCGTTTGGAGTCATCGGAAGGGCTTGGAGGTCGGTTATGGAATTTCGGAGCGAGGTAAGTCTCCTTTCTAACTTTGTGAGGGAAAATTATCCCCCTAGGTGAATTAATTAAGTATATGCTATTATTTTCGGGGGCTACGTACGAATGAGGTGACGGAAGTCCGTGCGTAGCTACTATTATGCCATGTCCGAGTAGCCTAGGACCCACTAGCATGCCTTACCTGTTGCACCTTTGATCTTGTCTGTGATATTAGACTGCTAATATAATCAAAATTGTAATTTAATGACTAAGGAAGATTAGAGTTTATTTTCTAAATCATCTAAAAAGAGAATTTATTTCCTTTGCAGGCAATTGTATTTCCGAATAAGGTTGTGTTATTAAACGTTATATAAACTCGGCAAGTGAATTTCGAAAAAATGGATTTAAATACTATTTGTGGTTTTTAAAAGAGAAATCGGTCATTTACTTGAGTATTTGTGTTCCCGACGTATTCAGGGTGGAATGTTGATTATGCATGTCTGCATGTGACTGCTTCACAATTTACATTCCGCGAGCGGAGTGTTATTTCCCCTACTCTCATGGGAGCGGGCCGTACGCCACAGCGGATTTAAAATGCTCTTTTGGTACGGGCCGTTCGATCCTCGGCAGTGCATAGACATGATTATTATATTGAGAGGTGCACTTATGGGACGGGCCATTCAATCCTCGACAGTGCACAGAGAGGATTATTATATTGAGAGATGCACTTTTGGTACGGGTTGTTCGATCCTCGGCAGTGCACAAAGTTGATTATTATGACAGCTCAGGCCGGTTGTCCTTATCCCGCTGCACATGATAATATTTTAAATGTTTTTCATGGATTTTAAAAAGTGACAAGGTTATTTGGGGGAAAACAAAGAGGAAATTGTTTATTTAAAATATTCGGGGAAGAATGAAGAAGTGGTAACTGATTGTTTATTTCTAGTGTTTATTTGGATTTCAGTGCCTTATATATACTGTTGCTTTACTACATTTACATGCCTACCGTGTTCATCATATGCTGTTAGTTAATTTGCTGGCCCTTAGTGAGTGTCTAATTCGACCTCTCGTCACTACCTCTCTGAGGTTAGGCGGACGACTTACTGAGTACACATTGTTTTGTACTCATGCTAAACTTGCTGTGTATTTTTATTGCACAGGTACTTTCATAGCAATGTGGAGGATTCGGAGACTTAGGCGAGCTGCATCATCCAGAGGCGATCTGCAGCTGATAGAGTCTCCCTCGTTCTGTATTTGTTTTCATTTTAAATTTCCTATTCCATATTGTATTTCGGACAGGTTTTGTGATGATTGTATAAATTCTTAGAAATTTCTCATGTACTTGTGACACCGGGTTCTGGGATGTGTTGGGTTATATTTGTTAAAGTGTAGTATTCAAACCATTATTTTTAACTAACAGATTTTATTTGGTTAATATGTAATAAAGTGAAAGGAAATATTTTCATAAATGTTAAAATTGGAAAGTTATTTAATTTAATTAATGATTTGACTTGCCTGACATTGATGTCCGGCGCCATCACTACCCTATAGATTTTGGGTCGTGACATATATACACATTTATGTTCCTGTTAGTTTCATGGTTGAGAGGATATTGATGAAGTTATGAGGAAAATACAGTTTCTTATTTATGATTGTTGAGACAAAAATATTGTGAAATGCTTGGCCTAAATTGTGAAATTTATGAATAAATTGATATGAGATATCTGGTGGGAGCGGGTTGCACGCCGCAACACGGAGTGATAAGGGTGGACATGTGGGATCGGGTTGCACGCCGCAACAGGAGTAATAAGGGTGATATATTTAGGGAGGAGCAGTAAGGGTGGATAGGTGGGAGCGGGTTGCACGCGCAACAAGGAGCAATAAGGGAGGACATTTATATTTTTTACTGAATTTCAAAGAAAATAAAGATTTGAAAAGCTTAAATGTTTATTTTACTATTATTCATATTTTTGGAACTATTTTTATTTAAAGTTTAAAGTTTGGAAAATTGGAAGTTATTTGAGAATTGGTTATAGATGAGGCCTGGGAAAAGGTGGCTGAATTATTTTATTGTTGTTGAAGTACTTAATTATTTGTTTAGATTTCCTTCTTGCTTTATATATTATTGTCCCAGGTTATATTGCTAAAGCCCTGCCATAGCCTCGTCACTACTTCGTCGAGGTTAGGCTCGGCACTTACTCAGTACATGGGGTCGGTCGTACTGATACTACACTCTGCACTCTTTTGTGCAGATCTAGGTACCGGCCAACTGTAAAGATATTTAGAGAGGCTATTCATTTAATGGGAGACACGAGGTATATCTGTCGGCGTTTGCAGATCCCGAGAGTCTTCTCTTATCTTCATAAACACTGTTTTATTATATTCAGAACAGTTACATTATTCTTTTAGCCAAGTATTTGTAGTATTCTTTAGTAGTTCGTGAATTGTGACAACAGACTCTGGGTAGTTTTTTGATTTATCTATATAATTAGTTCGTGGTTCATTTTATTTAATTGTTTATTAATTTATCTTTAAAAATTATTTACCGATACCCAATGGATTCAGTTTACTTTAGATTATTTTATTATGTCTAAATGGATAAATAATGCAAAGTAGTTAATCGAATTCTAACATTGGCTTGCCTAGTAAGTGTGGTGTTAGGCGCCATCACGACCCCTAAGGTTGGGGGAATTTGGGTCGTGACAAGTTGGTATCAGAGCACTAGGTTGCTTAGGTCTCACAATTCACGAACAAGCTTAGTAGAGTCTGAAGGATCGGTACAGAGACGTCTGTACTTATCTTTCCGAGGCTATTGAGTTAGGAAACAACTCCATTTTTATTTCTACTCTATCATGTGATTGGTATACCAAATACTGATTAGATTCTTTTATTCTCTTGCAGATGGCGATAACACGTGATTCATCTTCCGCTGACCAGCATTCCGGTCCTCCAGCAGCAGCAACTCCTACTAGGGGCAGAGGTCGAGGCAACGCCAGAGTCCGAGGCAGGGGCAGGACTCAGCCCATTGCTCAGGCAGCAGCCCCAGCTGCGGAACCCCAGATTGAGATTGATGAGGGGGTTCTGGCTCAGACTGTTCTAGCGGGACCAACTCAGGTTCCCAAGGGGTTTATTGCTACCCCGGTCCTTCAGGATGCTTTGGTCCGTTTAATGGGCTTGATAGAGAGTGTGGCCCAGACGGTCACATTCCCTGTTGTAGAAGCCGTATCCCAGGCTGGAGGCGGGGTCCAGACTCCTGCTACCCACACTCCAGTCCAGACTGCTCCTCAGGTTCAGACCCCAATTGCCAATCCCGTTGGGGTAATTCAGCCAGTTGCAGCAGTGCCGCCCGTTAATGGAGCAACTATGTCTACCAATGCTTTATGGAGGTTGGACAGGTTCATTAAGTTATTTCCTGTTCACTTCAGTAGTGCTACTTCATAGGACCCTCAGCAATATCTGGATAGTAGTCATGAGGTGTTGCGAAATATGGGTATTTTGGAGACCAATGGGGTCGATTTTGCTGCTTTTCAGATGACTGGTTCCACCAAGAAATGGTGGAGGGACTTTTTGTTGACTAGACTAGTTGGATCACCTGCTCTGACTTGGGATCAGTTCTCTCATCTATTTTTGGAGAAGTTCTTGCCTGTTAGTACTCGAGAGGATAAACGTTGTCAATTGAGCGACTTCAGCAAGGCAGCATGACAGTGACCCAGTATGAGACTCGCTTTGTGGATTTGGCTAGACATGCCATTATTTTACTGCCCACAGAGAGGGAGAGGGTCAGACGGTTTATTGATGGCCTTGCTCAGCCCATCAGGTTGCAGATGGACAAGGAAACAGGGACCGAGATTTATCTTCAGGATGCAGCTAATATAGATAAGAGGGTTGAGTCAGTTCTTGGAATGGGAGGTCAGGGGTCAGACAAGAGACCTCGCCATTCCGGTAGATTCAGCGGTGCCTCGTCTGGGGGCGGAGATACTCAGGGTAGAGGCCATTCTTCTAGGCCATTTAATTCAGCACTTCAGACGTCCCATGGTGCTTCAGGAGTTCGTGGCTCTTACTTGCCTTATCCTGATCAGTCAGTCCCGATCAGAGCACCTCCTCTTCATAGTTATTATCGTGGTCAGCCGGTTCGTCAGGGTCAGCCTCAGTATCAGGATGGTTGTTATGAGTGTAGTGAGTATGGGCACATTCAGAGATCTTGTCCGAAATTCTTGGATAATCAACCTCAATACCATAATTCTCGTGCCATAGTTCCGGCACCAGTTGCAACACCACCTGCCCAGCCAGCTAGGGGTAGGGGTCAGGTAGTCAGAGGTAGAGGTCAGAATGTTCGAGGTGGAGGTTAGCATGCTAGAGGTGGAGGCCAGCTCGCTAGAGGTGGTGGCTAGCCTGTTAGAGGTGGAGGACCACCTGTCAGGGGTCCTCCTGGTGACGTAGTTCAGGGTGGTGGGGCCCAGCCCCGATTATATGCATTTCCAGCCAGGCCCGAGGCAGAGTCCTCCAATGCTGTTATTACAGGTATCATCTCAGTTTGTGATAGAGCTGCTTCAGTTTTGTTTGATCCGGGGTCTACTTACTCGTATGTTCTATCCTATTTTGCCTCATATTTGAATGTTCCCCGTAATCCGTTGAGTGTTCCTGTTTATGTGTCTACACCGGTGGGGGATGCTATCGTGGTAGATCGAGTATATTGTTCGTGCGTGGTAGTCATAGAAAGTCTTGAAACTAGTGTGGATCTTTTACTTCTATACATGGTTGATTTTGATGTTATATTGATGGATTGGTTGTCACCCTATTATGCCATCTTAGACTGTCACGCCAAGACACTTACTTTAGCATTGCCGGGGTTTCCTTGATTAGAATAGAAAGGGACCCCTGGTTATTCTCCCAGCCATGTAATTTCATATTCTAAGGCTCACCGCATGGTGGAGAAAGGGTGTTTGGCTTATTCGGCTCATATTCGTGATTCCGATGCTGAGGTTTCTTCTATAGAGTCAGTTATTATCGTGCGTGAGTTTCCTGAGGTATTCCCTGCAGATCTGTCGGGTATGCCACCCGACAGGGATATTGATTCCTGTATTGATGTGGCTCCGGGCACTCAGCCCATTTCCATTCCTCCATATCGGATGGCCCCACCAGAATTGAAAGAACTAAAAAAATAGTTGCAAGACTTGCTAGATAAGGGTTTCATAAGACCCTGTGTCTCACCTTGGGGTGCACCGGTTTTGTTTGTAAAGAAGAAAGATGGGTCGATGAGAATGTGTATAGATTACTGACAGCTAAATAAAGTTACTATCAAGAATAAATATCCGTTGCCAAGGATTGATAACCTATTTGATCAGCTTCAGGGTGCTAGAGTATTTTCGAATTTTGATTTTAGGTCAGGCTATCATCAGCTGAAGAATAGGGTGTCCGGGATTCCTAAGACAGACTTATGGATGAGGTATGGACATTATGAATTTTTGGTTATGTCTTTTGGGTTGACTAATGATCCAACAGCCTTTATGGACTTAATGAATCGGGTTTTCAAGCCCCATCTGGATTCTTTCGTGATCGTCTTCATTGATGACATTCTTATATATTCCCGCAGTTGGGAAGAGCATGAGCAGTATCTCCGTATAGCACTCCAGACTTTGAGAGATAATCAATTGTATGCCAAGTTTTCTAAATGTGAGTTCTGGTTAGATTCAATAGCCTTTTCGGGTCATATTGTATCAGCTGAGGGTATTCAGGTTGATCCTAAGAAGATAGAGGCAGTCAGGGACTGGCCTAGACCCACTACAGCTACGAAGATTAGGAGTTTCTTGGGTTTGGCGGGTTACTACCATCGTTTTGTGGAGGGATTTTCGTCCATAGCAGCCCCAATGACTAAATTGACTTAGAAAGGTGCCCCATTTAAATGGTCAGATGAGTGTGAGGCAAGCTTTCAGAAGCTCAAGATAGCCTTGACTTCAGCACCGGTGTTGGTGTTACCATCACATTCGGGTTCTTTCACGGTGTATTGTGATGCGTCCCGAGTTGGCCTTGGAGCAGTGTTGATGCAGGATGGCAGGGTGATTGCGTATGCGTATCGACAACTGAAGGTCCATGAGAAGAATTATCATGTTCATGACTTAGAGTTGGCATCCATTGTTTATGCATTGAAAATTTGGAGCACAATCTTTATGGCGTGCCGTGTGAGGTTTTTACTAACCACCGTAGTCTCCAGTACTTATTCAAGCAGAAAGATCTAAATTTGAGGCAGCAAAGATGGTTAGAGTTACTAAAAGATTATGATGTCACCATATTGTATCACCTAGGGAAGGATAATGTGGTGGCCGATGCATTGAGTAGAAAGGTGGTGAGCATGGGCAGCCTTGCGTATATTCCAGTTGGTGAGAGACTGTTGGCTTAAGATATTCAGACGTTGGCTAATCAGTTCGTGAGGTTGGATATTTCACCCAGCAGTGTTCTAGCTTGTATAGTCGCTCGGTCTTCTCTAATTGACCATATCCAGGAGCGGCAGGATGATGACCCATATTTGGCAGTCCTTAGGGACACAGTTCGGCACGGTGATGCCAAGCAGGTTATAGTAGAAAATGATGGTGTTTTGAGGATGCAGGGTCGTTTATGTGTGCCTAATGTTGATGGCCTTCGCGAGTTGATCCTTGAGGAGGCTCACAGTTCCAAGTATTCGATTCATCCAGGTGCAACCAAAATGTACCAAGACTTGAGGCGGCATTATTGGTGGAGAAGAATGAAGAAGTGCATTGGTGCGTATGTGGCTAGTTGCTTAAATTGTCAACAAGTAAAGTATGAGCATCAGAGACCTAGCGGTTTGCTTCAACAGATAGAGATTCCTGAGTGGAAGTGGGAGCGTATCACTATGGACTTCATTGTTGGGCTCCCACGGACTCAGAGGAAATTTGATGCAGTTTGGGTTATTCTAGATAGGCTGACTAAATCAGCACATTTCATTCCTGTGGCAAGTACTTATACTTCAGAGTGGTTGGCTGAGTTATATATTCGGGAGATAGTTCGCCTTCATGGTGTGCTTGTATCTATCATTTCTGATCGAGGTACGTAGTTTACTTTGCACTTTTGGAGGGTAGTTCGGCCTGAGTTGGGTACCCGAGTGGAGTTGAGTACATCATTTCACCCTCAGACTGACGGGCAGTCCGAGCGTACTATTCAGATATTAGAGGATATTCTTTGCGCTTGTGTTATTGACTTTGGAGGTTCGTGGGATCAGTTCTTGCCATTAGCGGAGTTTGCTTATAATAATAGTTATCAGTCGAGCATTCAGATGGCTCCTTACGAGGTGTTATATGGTAGACGGTGCAGATCGCCAGTTGGATGGTTTGAGCAGGGAGAGGCTCGCTTATTGGGTACAGACTTAGTTCAGGAGGCCTTAGATAAGGTCAAGATTATTCAAGAGAGACTTCGTGCAGCTCAGTCTAAGCAAAAAAGTTATGCCGATCGTAAGGTTCGTGATGTGGCATTCATGGTTGGAGAGAGATTATTGCTTCGTGTGTCGCCCATGAAGGGTGTTATGAGATTTGGGAAGAAGGGTAAGTTGAGCCCTAGGTATTTCGGGCTATTTGAGATTCTTGATAGAGTGGGGGAAGTAGCTTATAGACTTGCATTGCCTCCAAGGTTATCCTCAGTTCATACGGTATTCCACGTGTTTATGCTCCGAAAATATCATAGTGACCCGTCCCACGCGTTAGATTTTAGCCCTGTCCAATTGGACAAAGACTTGACTTATGAGGAGGAGCCGGTAGCCATTTTAGATCGGCAAGTTCATCAGTTGAGATCTAAGAGTTATCCTTCAGTTCTAGTGCATTGGAGAGGCCAGCCCGTTGAGGCAGCTACTTGGAAGTCCGAGTCGGACATGCAGAGTAGATATCCACACTTGTTTGCCAATTCAGGTAATTTTCTATGTCCGTTCGAGGACGAACGTTTGTTTAAAGGTGGAGATTGTGATGACCCAAGGGGTCATTTTATAAATTTAGACTCCGTTCCATACTTAATAGCTGTCAAAAGACTAATTTTAAATACTTCGATTTACGTGTGCAGTCCGGGCGTGAAAGCGGAAAGCTTTTATGTTAAAATATTAGAAATAGTGATTTCTATAATTTAAATTTGATTATAGTTGACTTGTTCAACATTTTGAGTAAACGGACCCGGATCTATGTTTTGACAATCCCGGGAGGTCCGCAGTAAAATATGGGACTCGGGCGTATGCCCGAAAATGAATTCCGAGGTCCCAAGCCTTAGAAATCAGTTTTTGAAAGAAATTGTTTTGCTTAAATATTAATGAAGTAAAAAAAAATTAATGTTTGAAACCATTGGTATCGGTCCCGCATTTTGATTCCGGAGCCCGGTACATATTTGTTATAGTATTTAAAGGTTAACTATGAAATTTGGTGAAAAACGGAGTTCGTTTGACGTGATTCGGACATCCGGTTGGAAAGTTATGAACTATAAGAGTTCTTGATGAAAATGATGAGTTTTGAGGTTTAATTAATAGTTTTACGTGTTATTTTCATGATTTGATCGCACGAGCAAGTCCGTATGATGTTATTAGACTTGCGTGCATGTTTTGTTTAGAGCCCCGAGGGCTCGGGTGAGTTACGGATAGGCCACGGGATATTTCTACACTTGAAAAAGTTGCTGGTTTTCTGCTGTTAGTGCACAGGCATTTTGTACATTGCGTTCGCGTTGCCACTGATGCGAACGCGTAGAGTAAAGTGAGCTGGGGGCCCTTTTGTTCAATACGAATGTGAGGCCCACCATGCGAATTCGGTGGGCTGGGGCAAAGACCCTACACGAACGCGTGTGAGCCCTCGCGAACGCACAACGTACTTAGGCCTAGGGGAGGGGACCTGGATCTCTTCTACGTGAACGCACCGCCTCGAACGCAAACGTGGAGGCCCAAGGAGCTACAGCTCCGCGAACGCGGCCCCTACTCTGCGATCGCATAGGTCTGGGGCCAGGACTCTACGCGAACGCAGCCCTTCTGTCGCGAATGCATAGGAGTCTGGCCCAGGCATATTTAAACCCTTTTAAAAACGGGCAAACCTTCTTCTTCTTCTTCATATTTTCAAACCCCACAGACTTAGGAGTGAATTTATTCACCAAATATCATCCCCAATCATAGGTAATCAATTCTAAACTTCACTCTTTCAATTCCTTATTGTTTTTCATCACTTTTAAATCAAAAACTAAGAATTTTCGTGGTAAAAATTAAGGGTTTGGGTAGAATTAGGGAATTTTGTAAAAATTAAATTTTTACATCGAATTAAGGTCGTATTTCAAAACTAATAGTATATTTGGGTTCGTGGGTGAATGGGTGAAAGTAATTTGGTCCGAACCACGAGTTTAGACCAAGCAGGCCCGGGGTCGGGTTTTGATTTTTTTTGAGAAAACTTAGGAAAAGTCATATTTTTCAATAAAGTTAGTTCCTTTAGCATAAATTGATGATATTGAGTTAATTATTATTAGATTCGAGCAAGTTATAGGTGAATTCAAAAGGAAAAGCCGTAATTGAGTAGTGAGTGGCCTACGAAATTGAGGTAAGTGTTTGGTCTAACTTTGACTTGAGGGAATAGGAATCCCCACTTGTTTGCTATGTGAAATGCATGTGTGTGGTGTATAGGTGAGGTGATGAGTATCTATGCACCACCAAATTTCCTGTTAAACATGATCCCTTTCACGTTCCCAACTTAATTGATTCTTGTCTTAATTGTTCTATGTTCATTATTGCTTCTATGACTACTTGTCCTTGTTATTTTGTTGCTAAATATTTTTGTGCTTATTTTGGAAAGATTATTGGTTGTTTTAGCTGGTTCCGTTGTGGTACAAAACGGTTGAGCAGTTTGGCACTATTCTTAAGAGATATATATACACATATTTATGTTTCTGTTGGTTTCACGGTTTAGAGGATATTGATGAAGTTATGAGAAAAATACAATTTCTTATTTATAATTTTTGAGACAAAAATGTTGTGAAAGACTTGGCCTAAATTGTAAAATTTATGAATAAATTGATATGAGATGTCTGGTGAGAGAGGGTTGCACGCCGCAATAAGGAATGATAAGGGTGGACATGTGGGATCGGGTTGCACGCTGCAACAGGAGTAATAAGGGTGATATATTTAGGGAGGAGCAATAAGGGTGGACAGGTGGGAGCGGGTTGCACGCCGCAACGAGGAGCAATAAGGGAGGAAATATATATTTTTTACTGAATTTTAAAGAAAATAAAGATTTGAAAGGCTTAGATGTTTATTATTTTCGGCACTATTTTTATTTAAAGTTTAAGTTTGGGAACTTGGAAGTTATTTGAGAATTGGTTATAGATGAGGCCTGGGAAAAGGCGGCTGAATTATTTTATTATTGTTGCAGTACTTAATTATTTGTGTAGATTTACTTCTTGCTTTATATATTATTGTCACAGGTTATATTGATAAAGCCCCGCCATAGCCTCGTCACTACTTCATCGAGGTTAGGCTCAGCACTTACTCAGTACATGGGGTCGGTTGTACTGATACTACACTCTGCACTCTTTTGTGCATATCCAGGTACCAGCCAACTGTAGAGATATTTAGAGCGACTATTCATTTACTCGTAGACACGAGGTATATCTGTCGGCGTTCGCAGATCCTGAGGGTCTTCTCCTATCTTCATAAACGTTGTTTTATGATATTCAGAACAGTTACATTATTCTTTAAACCAAGTATTTGTAGTATTCTTTAGTAGTTCGTGAATTGTGATACCAGACTCTGGGATAGTTTTTGGATTTATCTACATAATTAGTTCGTGGTTCGTTTTATTCAATTGTTTATTAATTTATCTTTGAAATTTATTTACCGATACCCAATGGATTCAGTTTACTTTAGATTATTTTATTATGTCTAAGTGGATAATAAATGCAAAGTACTTAATCTAATTCTATCATTGGCTTTCCTAGAAAGTGTGGTGTTAGGCGCCATCACGACTCCTAAGTTTGGGGGAATTTGGGTCGTGACAATAACTCTCAAGACGACTGACCGGGTCGTCACACCTTGTTGCACAAGGATTTTCACAAAGGCCTGGTGTCGATTATTAAGAGACGTATTCTCCTGTTATGGATGCTATAACGTTCCATTATCTCATTAGTTTTACTGTCCATGAAAATCTTGACATGCATTTAATATATATGGTTACAACCTACCTCTATGGATCACTTGATAATTAGATATACATGAAAATTGTCGAGGGATTTAAAATACCTAACGCACAAAATTTAAAGTCCCAAGAAATGTTTTCATTAAAATTACAAAGATCTTTGTATGGTCTAAAGCAATCAGGACGAATTTGTTATTATCATCTTAGTGAGTATTTATTAAAGGAAGGTTATATAAATGATTCCATTTGTCCATGTATTTTTATAAAGAAAATAACATTGGAATTTGTTACACTCGCCGTATATGTCGATGGCATAAACCTTATTGGAACTCCTACAGAACTCCAAAAGGCAATTGATTATTTAAAGAAGGAATTCGAGATGAAAGATCTAGGAAAGAAAAAATTATGTTTCGGTATGCAAATTGAACATTTTGCAAACCAGATTTTTGTTCATCAACCTGCTTACACATAAAAGGTATTGAAATGGTTTTACATGGGTAAAGCACATCCATTAAGTACTCTGGTGGTTGTTCGATCAGTTGACGTGAATAAGGATCCGTTCCGATCTCAAGAAAAGAATGAAGAGCTACTTGGTCCTGAAGTACCGTATCTTAGTGCAATTGGGGCACTAATGTATCTTGCTAATACTATAAGGACTGACATAGTTTTTTCAGTTAATGTCTTTGCAAGATATATCTCTGCTCCTACAAGGAGACATTGGATGGAATCAAATATATATTGCAGTATCTAAAAGGGACTACCAATATGGGCTTATTTTATGGCAATGATTGAAATCTTGATCTTGTTGGTTATGTCGATGCTGGGTATTTTTTCTGACCCACACAAGACTCGATCTCAAACAGTTTACATGTTTACATGTGGAGGCACTACCAAATTTTGGCGATCGACTAAGCAATCAATCATAGCTACTTCATCTAATCATGCTGAGATAATTGCTATTCATAAAGCAAGAATGTGTGTGGTTGAGGTTTGTAATACATCTTATTCGAGACAAATGTGGTTTGAAATGTGACAAACTACCTACGATTTTGTATGACGACAATGCAGCATGCATAGCTAAATTGAATGGAAGAGTCATAAAAGGAGATAGGACAAAGCACATTTCACCAAAGTTATTTTTCACACATGATCTTCAAAGAATGGTGATATCAATGTGCACATATTCGTTCAAGTGATAATATGGCTGATTTGTTCACCAAATCTCTTCCAATCTCAACCTTCAAGAAGCTAGCGTTCAAGATTGGGATGCGAAGGCTTAAAGATGTGAATTGATGCACTCATCTAGGGGAGTAAATACGCAGTGTACTCTTTTTTCTTACAAGGTTTTGTCCCACTAGGTTTTTCTTGCTAGGTTTTTAACGAGGAAACTAAAAGGCATATTTCTAAAGATGTGTACTTTTTTTCCTTTACTATAATTTTTTTCCACTGGGTTTTATTTTTTTTAAGGTTTTAACGAGGCACATTATCTGTTGAATGAAAAATTCAAGGGGGAGTTCTATAACTAGAATTGTATTTAAGGTGAATGTCTATATTTTAGAGAGATCTTAGGGTTACTTACTTGGTGGCTAAATCACTTTTCCCTATAAATAGAGTGGTCCTATTCCATTATAATTCATCCCAAAACTAATAAGAATTCTTTCTCTCTTTTCTCTGCAATATTCTTCTTCTTCTTTTATTTTTTAATTATATATTTCCTTTTATTTTTAAAAAATTAAGATAGTTTCTTAGGTGTTCAATGATCATTTGATTTGTAGGGTAAGAGATAATAATCTCGGATTAAAATACAATTTTTTTAAGATTATCACTTTAACTTTATATAACTATCCTTATGATATGCATTTTGCGAATGTAACGACCCGACCAGTCGTTTTGCTTTCTAACGTGGAGGCCTGAAAATAAGACAGGCCGAAAAAGGGCCTTCTGTCTACACGCTTTCGAGAATAGAATAGACGAGATGGATATGATTAACAATGTAGAGGGAGGTGAGTCTTGTCTCCTTTCATTTAGTCGCACTCGAAGGAGTGGTGACAAGAGAGTACATGCTAGACGAAATGACTGTGGCTCCATAGTGGGGATAGTCAAATGATAGGTCAGAGAGATGGGATCATTCGATTAATTATCACCTATGTCCCGCTTGCAGCCAATACAACCACAACCTAACTTGCACGAGATTCAACAACTGAAGCTACCACACTTAAACCTTTGCTCGTCCTCGAGCAATCACACTACACTCATGTACACAACTTTTTAAGCAAATCTCTTAACCGTTATACCAAGAATATTTAAAACAATTCAAGCACACAGGTGTGACATCCTCGCCTCAATAATTGACTCACATATACCATGCTCTATTCATAATCCACTCACTACTTTAACTTAGAGGTCAACAACATTACCTTTCCTTCGTGAATCATGTGCCCTCACAATATCCAATAGTTAGTTCCGCACACAATGAAATTTAAAAACATAGGAACTTAAGATAGAAATAATTCAGTCACTCTCAGAAATAATATTCATATGCCACAAAAGATGCACCATAGGCTTGCCCGTAGTGTACTACTCTACTAATCGGGCTCATTCAGTCTAGGATCATTTAGGACTTCTATTTGGTTGTAATGTAGGCTTCGGGACGGGTAGGATAAATTTAGATATAAGAATGGCTACACCTCCCTAAGCACTTTAATACACATACTTTAGCTTTTCAACCTCATACTTATATTAAACCAACTCCACCTTCACAACAATTTTAATACCCCATACTTTTTTTTTAAGCACAAATACATTAAGAGTCACCACATTTACTTTTCTTCTACAGCAATACAACTGTTTATTTATTTCTTTTTTTTTCTTTTTCTTCTTTTCTTCTTTTTCAAGTGACTCTTATCATTTTTTTCAAACGTGCACCTTTCTCCTTATTTCAATTCTTCCCCTCACAAACCAACCTACCACCCCACACTTTAACTATTTCATATTTCATACATTTTCAGTGCTTANCTGCACAGAATAGCATAAAACTCTCACACACACATGGCACATAGCTCACTCGCGATCGGATCTATCACGACACTCCAGTCAAAGCAGTTAAGCAAATCTTAAGAATTCCTGATTTATGGTATTTATTCTAGAGTCAAAAACTGAGCCTAAGCGTCACAACCATAGTACTGACTATTCTCAAGGCATTAGCACGTTTCGAGATATTGCTCCTATTAAGCTCTTAACCATACGATTATACTCCTAAAAATTAAAAACTACCTACACCCGGTTCAATTAAAAACCCTTGAAAAAGAACCGTGGTTCAAAGAAAAACCAAGGGGGAACTACTACACTACCTAAACAAAAATATTTTTGGTGTTTTTTTTTTTAGGCTTACTTCCCTCAAGAAAACTGTCTAGGAGATCCATCGTCAGGAAGAGTCCATATATTTCTAAAAAAAAAAATTATTATTTTATTATTATTATTTTTTTTTTGTAAAAAGATAAATTATTCCATTAATCTAACATACTAAAATAGCATAGAAAGTTTCCATTAATCTAACATACTAAAATAGCATAGAAAGTCACCAGACAATCTCCTCACCCCACACTTAAAATTGTGCATTGTCCCCAATGCACGCCTATGCATACAAGAGGGTAAAAATAAACTCCCTGGTAGGCCAAAGGCCAAAGCACTAGAATCTCATGGGGTACTCAGACTTCTCCCAGGCCTGGTCCTTCATGCGGGTACCTCNATCTGTCGCCCGGCTATCACCCGGGTGTCTCCTTTCGCGTATCTTTCGACGTATTTTCATCCTTTTAGCTCCGTTTCCATCTCCACTTCACCTACACATGAAATAAACTCCATTAAGCACATAACAAGTGTAATTTTATCATTAATGCGCATAAAATGTAAGGTATATCACATGTTAAACTATGCAATTTAGTCTCGCATCAGGGCGGCATCCTTCTATAATAGTTAGTAGTACTGAACAAACGAGTCATCGGTCTGAGGAAGGAAAAGGAACTCCTTTAGGAAAAAAAGGAACTCGCTAGGCCAAAATTCGTTCTCGAATGATTCATCGAGGGAATTAAACCTAGGTTCATGAAAATTTCTTGTGATTCCCTTTCTTTCTCTTCAGAGCTAGTTGACAACCGTCCAGTCAGCCCCTCTCGCTCTTTTATAGACATATTTCAGTTCTCGATTTCGTCCTTGGAGTCAGAAGTCCCTATTCTTCCCTCCCAAATAATCACTTTCGCAAAGTTCACCTTCCCGCGGTCAAAACAAGACTTACGGATAAAGGTCAGACCTTACCAAGGATAGGGACCAGACTATAGAGCCTAATTAAAAAGAATTCAAAAATAAAAATTTTCATAAGTTAAAGGTATAGCTCAGGAGATGAGATTGGATCCACATCATCTGGAATCCTTTCACAAAGGACCTCCCCCTATGGGTAGAACATGAACTCGCGAATCTGATCTCTCTTTGAATATAGAATTAATAGAATAGCCACTACAAATATTGCTATTAGTCCCAGCTCATTGATAAAGTTCTTCAAATCCCTGGCTCCAAGTTTTGCCTAGTTCAAAAGAACCAGGAAGCAGATGGGCGGGCGAAGCGCGAAGGGGATGAATGTCTGAGCGGTTGAAAGAGTCGGTCTTGAAAATTGAATTATTTATAGAAATACCGGGGGTGAGGCTGAGGTAGCTATTCTAGTTCTGGACATTAAAGTAAAGTATGATTTTCTTAGACTCCATAAGGAGAGAATAGTCCCTTTGGTAGGCGGATACGGATTCAGTCCGAGCTAAATTCATAGGTATTGCCTAAAAATCTCAATTTTACAGAAAAATAGAGCACTGGCCTAAACTATACCTCTTCTAAGGTAGAAGGAAGTTCAACCTCACCTTAGGTAATCACTTATCTTATCACCATCCCCATAGTGTATGAGACAAACGTATGCATTTTATTTTTTAGTTTTTAGGTGGAATGTTCATTATCCTAATACACAGTCGATTAGGAGAGTCCAACTAGCTTATCTTTGTCTAGAAGTTTAAGCCTTGGCCAACCAGCTTCCCCATTCCCTTATTTAAGACTTTTCGTATATGCTTTTACTGTTTTATGACTTGCGGGGATGGTTGGTTTGGTTTTGGAAGTGTTCGAGTTTAATTCAGAATACTTAGTTACTTAAGTGGCCTAATAGGTTCGTATGATGATTTTGGACTTGGGCATGTGTTCGAATCAAATTTCTGGTGATCCGGGAGCGTTTCAGCGCTTAATGTCGAAAGTTGGCACCTTGAAGGTTTTAGAGTTTCTTAAATTTGGTTTGAACAAGACTTTGGTGTTATTGATGTCTGTTTGCGATTCTGAGCCTGAGAATAGGTTTGTATAGGGATTTGTGACTTGTGCGTAAAATTTGGCATCATTCCGAGTTGTCTAAGTATGATTCATCACGTTCGAAGCTAGTTGAAGAAGTTTGAAATTCATAAGTTGATTATGTCAGACCCAAAATCCATAAGGTCGTGATGGCGCCGGACACCACTGTCAGGAAAGCCAATCATTAAAGGGTTAAGTTAAATTTCCTGTTTTAGCATTTTTGGAATCATTACCTTTCACTTTATTACATAATAACTGATTTTAAAATCTGCTAAGTAAATACGACAGTTTAATATTCCATTTTTATAAAATACATCCCAAAAACATCCCAGAACCCGGTGTCACAAGTGCATGAGCAAATTTTCTAGAAATTATACATTGTACTACAATAATTGTCCTGAATACAAATTGGACAAGAAATTTAAATAAATACAATACATCTGAGGAAGACTCTGCCGGCTGCGGGTCGTCTCAGGATGGTGCAGCTCGTCTAAGTCTCCAAGTCAGCCACATTACTGCGTCAAACAGGGCCACTAGCTATGAATGTACCTGTGCAATAAAAATACACGACAAGTGTAGCATGAGTACGAAAACAACGTGTACTCAGTAAGTATCCCGCCTAACCTCGAAGGGTAGTGATGAGAGGTCGAATTTGACACTTGCTAGAGGTTAATTTAATAAAATCAAGGGTGACTCTAAGCATGGATATCATAGGCAAGTTAACAAGTAGCAACGATAAATAGAAACTTCTTTCACGTTTAACATTTTAAAATCCTCATCATTTCAGTTGACAATATAAAATTTCCAGGCCAGTAATCAGGTAAAAATCACTGCAAATACGCAGCAATATCATGCGCAAGAAATGCCGAGGGTCGAACGGCCCGAACCAGCATAAATGTAAAATGTGCACTGCTGAAGGGTCGAACGGCTCGAACCATAGATACATCTATTAATCCGCCGTGGCGTACAGCCAACTCCCATGAGATTAGTGGAAGAAATCACCCCGCTCGTGGAATATAAATTGCGAAGCGGTCACACACAGTCATGCACATTCCAACAATCCAGCCCGACTACATCGGGAAAATAAAGTACTCAAGTAAATGACAATTTCTCTTTTAATGGTCATGAAAATAGTATTTAAATCTTTTTCCAGAAATTCATTTGCCAAGTTCGATAAGGTTAAAACATTTCAATTTCATCAGTAAGATTACAAGTACGGCAAATAGAACATGCTTTTGGGTCCTAGACTACCCGGACATAAACATAATAGTAGCTACGCACGGACTCTCATCACTTCGTGCGTACGTAGCCCCTACAAATAGTATCATATATTAAATTAGTTCACCTATGGGGACAATTCCCTCTCAC
The DNA here is from genome assembly GCA_005239525.1 of Nicotiana knightiana. NCBI lineage: Eukaryota > Viridiplantae > Streptophyta > Magnoliopsida > Solanales > Solanaceae > Nicotiana > Nicotiana knightiana. The sequence goes on from ML437199.1 coordinate 29,288, forward strand.
AAGGTTAGAAAGGAGATTTACCTCGCTCTGGAGTTCCATAACCGGCTTCCAAGCCCTTCTAACCCCTTCCGAAGACCCAAATCAATGCACCACGCCCCAAAACTAGCCAAATAACGGACAAACCAATGAAAATATACTCTAATACTTGTAACAATTCAAATTGTATAAATTCCCAACTCCGCTCAAAAAGTTGACCAAATTGCCCTAGCACGTGCCTGGATTCCGAAATTTCTCGAAGATAAATTATACCCATAGCTTTACTAACTCAATTATACAATTTACTCTAATTTTCATGCTCAAAGTCATGGTAAAATTCCAAAATTCCAAATTCTAGGTCTTCCCCAAAAATCCCAAATTTATACTAATTTTCCATGTCTAAATCCATGGAAGATCACATATTTAACTCAAAAATAGGAAGAAATCACTTACCTAGTGTTGCTTGGTGAAAATCCCTCCTTGAGCTCTCCAAAATCGTCAAAACCAAATGAAAGAAATGGGCCAAAACTCGTGTTTAAAACAATCGGCCCAGGCTTCATCGAGTTGTACCTAGCGGTGTGCAGTTTGTACATCCTATTACAATTTTCCTTGTTGTACACCTTCTGTTAAAACGCCCATAACTCCTTGTAGAAATATCCAAATGACAAATGGTTTGAAGATTTAGAAACTAGACTCGGAGATCTCTAATTTGATAGGTTGTACACCATATAACTCTTTATATATTCCGAGGTATGAGCTTCTAAATTCGGCTCCATGCATCAGAAAATTCTGTCGAAACTGCTCCACGAGGCATCTTCAATCGATCATAACTTTCTGATAAATGTCCAAATCATGAATGGTTTAACTTTCTGAAAACTAGAATGCAAGGGATAAAACTTTTATGGGTTTGAAAAGTTTTAGATTCCTTATATATTTTGATATATACGCTTCCAAAGTTAGCTCTTCGATGCATCAGTTGCTGTCCAAAACAGATTTGCAGCAGAAATTTCAGCAGCTATTTTGGCCCGAAATCCATTCCGTTAGCCTTCCGAAATTCCCCCGAGTCCCTCGGGAGCTTAACCAATTATACTAACATGTCCCAAAATATTATACAAACTCGCTCGAGGCCTCAAATCATATCAAACAACGTCGAAATCATGAATCGCACTCCAATTCAAGCTTTATAAACTTTGAAATTTCAAACTTCTATATCCGATGCCGAAACCTATCAAATCACGTCTGATTGACCTCAAATTTTGCATACAAGTCATATTCGACATTACGGACCTTCTCCAACTTTAGAAATTGGAATCCGACCCTGATATTTAAAAGTCAAACTCTCGGTCAAACTTCTCAAAAACCTTCAAATTTCTATCTTTAGCCAAATGACTTCAAAATGACCTACGGACCTCTGAATTCACTTCCGATCGCGCTCCCAACTCCAAAATCACCATATGGAGCTATTCCCATACTCAGAATCTCCAATGTATATCAATAACACCGAAATGCATTTCAACCCAGACTTATGAATTTTCTTCTAAAATGCTAACTTCTACAATTTGCGCTGAAATGCTCCCAGGTCATCCAAAATCCGATCCGAACATACGCCCAAGTCCGAAATCATCATACGAATCTGCCGAAATCTTCGAATCCTGATTCTGAGGTCGTTTACTCAAAAATCCAATCTTAGTCAATTCTTCCAACTTAAGGCTCCCGAAATGAGAATTTTCTTTCCAATTTGACTCTGAACTTTCCGAAATTCAATTCCGACAACACCTACAAGTCATAATACATGAAACAAAGCTGCTCATGACTTCAAACCGCTGAACGACGCGCTAGAGCTCAAGACGACCAGTCGGGTCGTTACATTCTCTCCCACTTAAACATACGTTCATCGTCGAACGTGCCAAGAACTGCTCTGGAGTTATCTGAAATCACTGTTTAACACCTCGCATACCTACCCGTTCTAACACAACCCAGTTGAGCACATTAGCTTGATCAAATCTGAAGATATCCTCTTTTATCCATACAATAAGCTCATAACCCAGTTCCAACACCTGAAATTCTCTAATAGGTCTGTTTCCAATATATAAACACCGTATCAACTACCACACGAGGTACCAAAGCACGACTGTGTACCTTTGCTGAGTTAGCACCATACACCACATAATTCACCATCTAACTACAATGACGTTCCATGAACCTTAATAGCCAAAATTTCACGAATCTGATGCTCTCTATGCATCTGTTGATATACATATACATCCTTCTATAATGTTGACGATACCACCATAACGAAGGAGATGTGTAGAAATTTCTACCCAATTGCAGAGTTAACCAAACATTGATTCTCTCCTTTTGACTAAAATCATCACCTCATTACTATGCTAATACTGGCCTTTGTTCTTTACCATACTTCACAAAATCTTATCACACTGATCCTTGATCCAATATCCTCGTCTCACCTAGTATGAGCTGCTCAGATAACCAATCACCCCATACATGACCAACAGTCTCACACGATGCCACAATGCGCCAATAGGCCATAATTCGAACATGATACATAAGGAAATGACTCAGGAAGGGACTACTCAACTCACGCAACTAACATCGATTTCCTTAGAAAATAGGAAGCAAAACACAAGAAAATTAAATATAGGAACCTCACTCAACATCACCCTGTTGCGGCGTGCAACCCAATCCAAATAACATACCCCTGGCGGCGTGCCACCCGATCCCATCATAAAATTCACATAAGGAGATATACACGGAGCTGAATTGCTCACCATTACAAATTACTGAATACCGGTAATAAGCACGCTAAGTGCATAATACCATCCCGGGGAGACTGATAGAGCCATATGCTACAAAAATTAAGCACAACTGAGGTGCGATATATATATACTCATGCTCACATAACATCATCACTACGCTGAATCTTAACACATAGGAATTTCTCAAGCCGTTTCACAACTCACACGGCACAATAATAACCTTACATGAAATGAACGAAGACAGAACAACATCCGATATTCCAGCACCCCTCCTTGAGGAGCGCTACACTGAAAGGAACACATCTGCCTCACATGAAGCCCATAATCCTGTTTAAACCCATTCACACACTTCAAGCTGATTCTGCTCGCACAGAACTAGGCTGATATCCTTACCTGGGTCCATAATAACCCACTTCTTCTCATAACACGCAAGAACAACCATCATAGCTGGGACAAACACCCCACAATCCAAAACACAATGAATTGAACGCCTCCCAAGCATAAATTCTCACATAATCAATATTACACTTCCTTATACTCAGTCTAAATCTTCAATCCATTACGTGACTACATGTCACACTCCTACGATCTTCCCGTGGTCATGCTCCCACGACCTTTCCCACGAGGTAACAAGTTCGCACATCCATACCACTGACCACACTAACGTTGTAAGACAAATCAATAACACGTAACTAGGGTGCAAGCCTCTTTCACTAAACACCGATCTCAGGTGACACTGGAGACAACACCCGCTTACTCTAGACATTCAAATCCCTTCTTCTTGCTCACCCGAGCTCATGGCATCCTTTTCAACACCGAACCGCAATCTTGATCCTTACTTCCAATTACATACTGCTTACTGCACCTGCATGCCAATATGAGATAGCTCAGGAATTCCATCATAACTCTTGAACCACTATAGGGTGAACACCCCTTCATATAGAAACCATTGTTTTCTTTTCTCACCTCATTTCAAGAGAACCATAACAACACACGAGTGAATTCTCATAATCACAAAACAGGCAAATCCTCAGGGAATAGTCTATACCCCCATGATCCTTCCGGGATCCGCCTACACCTGACAAGCCATAATACTTGAATGCTTCCAAATAAATCCATTACGGCGACCGACAAGCCTCGCACACACCGGCACAAACCACATGCATAACTTAACCACATTGAAGGAACTGATCACTGTCGCACATGTGACATTCCAACCATGGATAACCAATCTATCTTCTTTTAATCATCCTTAATCGCCTCAGAAACAATAGTAACCCCATTCAACTCATAACAAACTCAATCCTCACTCATCCCGAGTGGCCTTGACTCATGAGATCATGCTATCTCAATCCCACAAACCATCTCACACCCTTCTGATAATCTTTTTACAATCCGGAGTTTATTTCTCTCACTTCTCCAATACTATATTGAAAATAACATAGAACACTCCAATCATTTTCCCTTTCTCAGAAATTACGCCGCACAAGCTCGATTATTAAATCCATTCATACACTTCAAGCCGATTCTGCTCGCAATGAACTAGGCTAATAGCCTTACCTGGGTCCAAAATATCCTACTTCTTCTCATAACACGCAAGAACAACCATCAGAGTCGGGACAACACCCCAAAATCCACAACCAGCTGGACCAAACGCCCTCCTGGCATAAATTTTCAAACAAGTAATATTGCACTTCTTTATACTCAGTCCAAATCTTCAATCCATTAAGTGACTACATGTCACACTCATACGATCATACTGTGGTCACGCTCCCACGACCTTCCACACAAGGTAGTAAGTCTGCACATCCACCACTGGCCACACTAATGCTGTAAAATGAATCAAGAACCCATAACTAGGATGCAAAGCCTCTTCCACCGAATATCGATCTCAGGGGACACTGAAGATAACACCAGCTTACTCTGAACTTTCAAATCACTTTTTCTTGCTCATCCGAGCTCATGAAATCCTTGTTAACACCGAACCGCAATCTCGATTCTTACTCCCAGTTACACACTGTTTACTGCACCTAACATGCTAATATGAAATAGCGCAAGAATTCCATCATGACTCCTGAACCACTAATAGGGGAAACACCTCGTCATATAGAAACCTCTTACTTAACTCAATTCAAGAGAACAATAACAACATTCAAGTGAATTCTCACAATCACCCAACATGCAAATCCTTAAGTAGTGGTTTGAACCACCATAAACCTTTCGGGATCCGCCTACACCTGACAGGCCATAGCACTCGAATGTTCCCACATGAAATCTATTACGAAGGCCGACAAGCCTTGCACATACCGGCCCAAACCACATGCATAATTTAATTACACTGACGAAACTGATCAGTGCCGTAAATATGCCATTTCAACCATGGCTAATCAATCTATATTCTTTTAATCATCCTTAACTGCCTCAGAAATAATAGTAACCCCATTCAACTCATAGCAAACTCAATCCTCACTCATCCCGAGTGGCCTTGATTCACGATACCATGCTGCCTCAATCCTACAAACTGTCTCATACCCCTCTGATAATCTTCTTACACCCCAGAGTTTATTTCTCTCACTCTCCCACTACTATCCTGCACGTTGAAACATATCATAAAACACCCCAACCATCTTCCTTTTTCTCAGAAATTATACTGCAAAAGCTCAACTCTTAATCATACTGCTGTCTGAAACCCTTAAACGTCGCATTCCTAACTTTTGAATTTACTAGGACCGCTATTGAGAGTCACCCACTCTGACTGGCCCCGAATACAATCAACTCCAAGGCTCTTCTAGCACATGAACACCCTTTTCAATGAAGCACGTGACTGAGTCACTACCCTAACAACTCGCCTATGCCTTAAGCATAAATTATGAATCTTCCAAAGCCTAACCCTGGTCCAATAGGGCCAACTTTTGCACACATTTATCAAATCCCATGCATAATTACCATTTTACTCCTTTCCACTTAGCTGAAATAACTTGCCAATACACCGACAATCTGCAACCCCCATGAGAAGATAATCCTGCAGCCCAATTGCAGGCGGTGGGACTCTCCCACTTAGCTTGAAGCTACTCCTTGCACCACTCTGGACCCCACCGAAATTCTTTCTTCATTGCTGACATGACCTTGCTCAACCAACCCGTCAAATTCTTCTAAATTCTCTTGTTAGCACTTCCTGAATAATCAAATTCTCTAGAATCATTCACATATTCAGCCTCCTACCAAATATCCACTAGAATTCCTCGCAGAAACTTGCCAACCACACAACCTCTAACCTACTCACAGGAGATAACACACCTGTGGAAATTACCAACTGACACCTTCCAACAACGCTGTACTGCACACTCTCTACAACATCAATACCCCATCCTAAGTATTCTCATTCACCAACTTTACCATTCCGTCCGCTCCTCATGGACATCTACTAAATGCGCTACAATATCTTCTAATTCACCACTATGCTTCCGCTCTCCCACTTTGGTCAAACTCCCCCTCTACGCGACTTCTCGATTTCCGCTTCTTACGCCTGGCCTCCTAGAAATGGAACCACCGCCTAGCATTTTTCACATATCTTCCTTCATCGTATGTTGCCCAATTGCTGCCTCAATTCAATATCATTCGCTGTAGCTCTTAAACCAGCAGTTCACCACGACTTCAAACTCTCCGAAGATCATCTTTCTCGAGTTACCTTCATTATCAATACTTATCCAATACTGAACCACCGCACCTCACTGTCTCTGACAGCCGCTTCTTCAATACTTCTTCACAATACTCTGACCCCATGCAACCGAAGAATTCATAGAACCGACGAACTTAACACATTCGATTCGATCAAAAACAGCTATACCACATCACAGATGAAAACTCCACCTCGCTTGATAACACCAAGTCTTATTACTTTATCCCCCTAACTTGAACATTCATAGTCCAATTTCCCTTCCTCCGCCGGAACTAAAATACTGAAATCTCAAAATTTAGCTCTGAGAAGACCTCCCTTCAAGTCATTCATTACCCCGACATATGGGCAAGCATTCTACCATCGTATTAACATCGCGCGATAACCAATCGTAAGCATCATAACAATCTGAGCATAGCCTCAAAGTTCTCAGAAACACAGATACCGAGCTCAAACAACATAATATTCTTCTGCAAGGCAACAACAACAGCCTCAACCAACTACACATGGAAAACATCTCACATCATATCCGTAGCACCATTTCAATTCCTCAAATCCACGTTTCATAGCAAGCGCTTCGCGACGTATAAGATTGAGTAGGAAGAAACATAGGCATAAGCCTCAAAGGAATCGAATCACATGATGAGGAATCAAGAAGGGAAGTACTCCTAACAGCCCTGTAGCCTCTCGGAGATAAGTACAGACGACTTCGTACCGATCCGCAAGACTCTACTAGACTAGCTCATGACTCGTGAAACCTAAGAGAACCTAGTGCTCTGATACCAAGTTGTCACGACCCAAAATCCATAAGGTCGTGATGGCGCCGGACACCATTGTCAGGAAAGCCACTCATTAAATGGTTAAGTTAAATTTCCTGTTTTAGCATTTTTGGAATCATTACCTTTCCCTTTATTACATAATAACTGAATAAAATTTGCTAAGTAAATACGACAGTTTAATATTCCATTTTTATAAAATACATCCCAAACACATCCCAGAACCCGGTGTCACAAGTGCATGAGGAAATTTTCTAGGAATTATACATTGTACTACAATAGTTGTCCGGAATACAAACTGGACAAGAAATTTAAAATAAATACAATACATCTGAGGAAGACTCTGCCGGCTGCGGGTCGTCACCGGATGGTGCAGCTCGTCTAAGTCTCCAAGTCAGCCACATCATTGCGTCAAACAGGGCCACTAGCTATGAATGTACCTGTGCAATAAAAATGCACAGCAAGTGTAGCATGAGTACGAAAATAACGTGTACTCTGTAAGTATCCCGCCTAACCTCAAAGGGTAGTGAAGAGAGGTCGAATTTGGCACTTGCTAGAGGTCAATTTAATATAATCAAGGGTGACTCTAAGCATGGATATCATAGGCAAGTTAATAAGTAGCGACAATAATAGCAACTTCATTCACGTTTAACATTTTAAAATCCTCATCATTTCAGTTGACAATATAAATTTCCAGGCCAGTAATCAGGTAAAAATCACAGTAAATACGTAGTAATATCATGCGCAAGAAATGCCGAGGGTCGAACGGCCCGAACCAACATAAATGTAAAATGTGCAATGTCGAAGGGTCGAACGACTCGAACCATAGATGCATCTATTAACCCGATGTGGCGTACGACCCTCTCCCATGAGATTATTGGAAGAAATCACCCCGCTCGCAGAATATAAATTGTGAAGCGGTCACACACAGTCATGCACATTCTAACAATCCACCCTGACTACATCGGAAAAATCAAGTACTCAAGTAAATGACAATTTCTATTTTAATGGTCATGAAAATAGTTTTTAAATATTTTCCAGAAATTCATTTGCCAAGTTCGATAATGTTAAAACATTTTAATTTCATCAGTAAGATTACAAGTACGGCAAATGGAACATGATTTTGGGTCCTAGACTACTCGGACATAAACTTAATAGTAGCTACGCACGGACTCTCGTCACTTCGTGCGTACGTAGCCCCCACAAATAGTAGCAAATATTAAATTAGTTAACCTATGGGGACAATTCCCCCTCACAAGGTTAGAAAGGAGACTTACCTCGCTCCGGAGTTCCATAACCGGCTTCCAAGCCCTTCTAAGCCCTTCCGAAGACCCAAATCAATGCACCACACCCCAAAACTAACCAAATAACGGACAAACCAATGAAAATATACTCTTAATACTTGTAACAATTCAAATTATATAAATTCCCAACTCCACTCGAAAAGTTGACCAAATTGCCCTCGGGCCCATGTGCCCGGATTCTGAAATTTCTCGAAGATAAATTTTACCCATAGCTTTACTAACTCAATTGTACAATTTATTCTAATTTCATGCTCAAATTCATGGTAAAATTCCAAATTCTAGGTCCCCAAAAATCCCAAATTTATACTAATTTTCCATGTCTAAATTCATGTAAGATCACATATTTAACTCAAAAATAGGAAGAAATCACTTACCTAGTGTTTCTTAGTGAAAATTCCTCCTTGAGCTCTCCAAAATCGTCCAAACCAAATGAAAGAAATGGGCCAAAACTCGTGTTTAAAACAATCTGCCCAGGCTTCATCGAGTTGTACCTTGCGTTGTGCAGGTTTTACATTCTATTACAATTTTCTCTTGTTGTACACCTTCTGTTAAAACGCCAATAACTCCTTGTAGAAATATCCAAATGACAAACGGTTTAGAAACTAGACTCGAAGATCTTTAATATGATAGGTTGTACACTATATAACTCTTTATATATACCAATATATGAGCTTCTAAAGTCGGCTCCATGCATCAGAAAATATTATCGAAACTGCTCCACGAGGCATCTTCAATCGATCATAACTTTCTGATAAAATGTCCAAATCATGAATGGTTTAACTTTGTGGAAACTAGAATGCAAGGGCTACAACTTTCACGGTTGAAAAATGTTTAGATTCCTTATAGATTTTGATATATACACTTCCAAAGTTAGCTCTTCGATGCATCAGTTGCTGTCCAAAACAGATTTGCAGCAGAAATTTCAGCAGCTATTTTTGCACGAAATCCATTCCGTTAGCCTTCCGAAATCCACCCGGGGCCTTCGGGAGCTTAACCAATTATACCAATATTTCCCAAAATATGATACGAACTCGCTCGAGGCCTCAAATCATATCAAACAACGTCGAAATCATGAATCACACTCCAATTCAAGCTTTATGAACTTTGGAATTTCAAACTTCTACATCCGATGCCGAAACCTATCAAATCACGTCTGATTAACCCCAAATTTTGCACACAAATCATATTCGACATTACGGACCTGCTCCAACTTTCGGAATTGGAATCCGACACTGATATCAAAAAGTCAAACTCTCGGTCAAACTTCTCAAAAACCTTTAAATTTCTATGTTTAGCCAAATGACTTCAAAATGACCTACGGACCTCCGAATTCACTTCTGATCATGCTCCCAACTCCAGAATCACCATACGAAGCTATTCCCAGACTCAGAATCGCAAACGGACATCAATAACACCAAAATACATTTCAACCCAGACTTATGAATTTTCTTCTAAAATGCTAACTTCTATAATTTGTGCCGAAATGCTCCCGGGTCATCCAAAACCCGATACGAACATACGCCCAAGTCTGAAATCATCATACGAATCTGCTGAAACCTTCCAATCCTGATTCTGAGGTCGTTTACTCAAAAATCCAATCGTAGTCAATTCTTCCAACTTAAGGCTCCCAAAATGAGAATTTTCTTTCCAATTTGACTCTGAACTTCCCGAAATTCAATTCCGACCACACCTACAAGTCATAATACCTGAAATAAAGTTGCTCATGACTTCAAACCACTGAACGACGCGCTAGAGCTCAAGACGGCCGGTCAGGTCGTTACAGATTAATTTGGTTTTAGGGTGCGATTCTTAGTTTCGATGTTATTTTATATGTTTTGAGGCTTCGAGCATGTCCGTATTATGTTTATGAACATATTGGTGTAGTTAGACGGGGTCCCGGGTGGCTCAGATGTGTTTCGGACCACCCGAAGCTAAGTCCAAAATTGTAGAAATTTCTGGTGCTGGTTTCCTTCTTCGCGAACGCGTAAGAAACCTCTGTGTTCGTGATGAAGGATTTGGTCTGGGGGAGATTTTGTGCTTTGTTTTCGCGAAGACTGAGGCGCGTTCGCAATGGGAGAGGACTGTGAAGCTTCGCTTTTGCGAAGTGTAGGTCACGAACGCGAAGAGGAAGGAGAGGTTGAGGGATGGTAGGCTGGTAGACTTCGCATTCGTGAAGTGTTGGCAAGGTTAGCCTTCATGATCACGAGGCCCCTAACGCATTCGCGAAGGGGAAAATCTGGGCAGTGTAAAATTTTGCCTTCGCGATCGCGAGGCTTCTTTCACGATCGCGAAGAAGGGATACCTGGAGCTTGTTTTAATAACGGGACTTAAGCCATTTTCTTCATTTATTACATCTCTTGGACGACTTTGGAGCTTTTGGAGAGGGATTTTTCACATAGCATCTTGAGGTAAGTAATTTTTATAAAATGTGAGTCTAATACATAGATTATGGTTAGATTTTAACATATAAATTATATTGAAAAATCTAGGTTTTGGTAAAAATGGAACTAGACCACGAAATTAATTATGGAATTGAGTAAAAATTATATATTTGAGTTTGTAAGGTAATGGTAATATTATTCTATGAAAATTTCTGGAGTTCGGGCACGTGGTCCGGGGGTGACTTTTAGGAACTTTCTGATTTGGGTTGGGTAATTACTCTAATAGGTGAATTATGAACTTTTGAGCATATATTGATTAGTTTGTACGATCTCCGGCTAGTTTCGGATTACTCGGCATCGATTTGGGGAAACTAGTGAGGTTGAAGGGCTAAGTAGTGGACTTGGAAGCGAGGTAAGTCTCTTGCCTAACCTTGTAAGAGGGAATTATCCCCCTAGGTGTTTAAATTATTATTTGTTATTAATTGTGGGTGCATCGTACGCACGAAGTAACGAGAGTCCGTACGTAGCTGAAAATCATGTTTATGTCCGGGTAGACCTATGATTTTATCATGCAATCTTTGTATTATTTAAACCCAACTTATTAGTTTAGTTACTTGAATTTATATATGAAATTTGATTAGGGATAATGTTAGGCCGAACTTCGTTACCTTGAGTTTTGCCAGAATATTCGATTGTTGATAGAAATTTTGCTTTTTTATGTGCCCATCCTAGTATTGTAAATGTATGACCCGTAGTCCAAAGAGTCTCTATTCTTGTGGATCAAGTCGAACGCCTCGGAAATATATATATATATATATATATATATTATGGAAACGACTATTATGGATTGGGTTGTACGACCTCGACATAACCCATGCGTAATATCGCTAGGAGTCTGATTATACTTTATATTTCTTTCATGACTTGAGAAATGATAATTACTTAATAGCTCTTATTTGTTGAAATTAGCATGTGATGATGGTAGATTATAAATAGATATTTTATTAAAGAACCTCTCATTTATTATTTCTTATTCCATTGTTATTGTTGTACTTCATGCCTAGTTATCATTCTTGCACTTTATTTATTGACCACTAGTAAGTATCGATGCTGAAACCACGTCATTGCTTCTTCGAGGTTAGACTAGATACTTATTGGGTACACGTTGATTTATGTACCCATGCTATACTTCTGCACAAAATGTGCAGATACTGAGGTAGGTACATCTGGTTTCCGTTCGGGCGTGCATCCACATTATCCGGAGACCTAGTGGTGAATTTATTCCTATGCTCTATTCTGTAGCACCCGGAATCTCCTCCTTGTTGTATTTACTATTTCTATCTATTTTATTTCAGACAGTAGCTATAGCGGTTATGTATATTCTACTAGATTACCCGTGCACTTGTGACACCAGGTTTTGAGAATTACTTATAGATGTTTATGGTTTTGCTTAATATTGTTACCATTTTATTTTGTCTTATTTATGTATTATATCACCACGATCTTTTATACTTAGTTTCTTTATTAATTAAAAATTCATAATTTCAAAAGTAATAAAATTAGTAATTAATTTGATAGACCGTCGGCGTGCCTAACGACGACGTTGAGGGTCATCACAACCCATTGTGGATTTAGTGTCGTGACAGCTAGTCTACTATATCAATGAGTACATAATTTAAAAAATTCACATAAATATTAGTACTAGATAATATTTGGAGTTTTAAAATAAAAATTTAATGAAAAATAGAAGTTCTTGAAAATGATGAATTTTTTTTTGGTTAAAAGGATGCATTTATAAAACTAGTTAAGCTATCTGAATAGATATATCAGAGGGGATATTATGATCCCCTATCAAATATGGATATTGAGCCAAAGTATGAAGACTATCAATATTACATTCCAAAACATATTTAGGAAAATTTTTCCCTAGGATGTTTCATTTTCAAACATCGGAGGAACTACTGACATGGTCAATCTTCCACAAAAAAAAAATCCTTGGCTCCTTCTTTTGCCAAAAGATTAACTACTCTATTATGCTCTATGTAGTTGTGTTTGATCATTGTCCTGCCCATTTGTTGAATAAACAATCTGCACTCATAGATAATAGGATCATAATGTCATTTTTCAGTTTTAGCATTCTTATAACCTCAGTTGAGTGAGATTCTTGTCTTCGACAATCTGCAAATTTTGTAGAAGAGTTGTTAGTTAGAATAAGTGTTATTAGTGTGCATGAGGCTACCTAGGAATCCTATTTTCCAGTCACTACTAGAGTTCCTGAAGACACCACCACTGCCTCCTGTTCCGAATTACCTAGTGCTGCACTATCAGTATTTAGTTTGTAGTACTCATTTTCTAAGGGCTCCCATTTTATAGTAATGGTCAGCTTACTACCAATTACCTCCCTTCCAACAAGAATGTGGCATTCAATTGCTTTGGATATTGTGTTTGGATTTGATGTATGGTCTCGTTTTTTGTTGAAAGCTTGTGGTTTCTAGTCAGCCACATCAGCTTATTGCGAATTACCTCCCTGCCAACAAGAATCTCCTAGGACAACTTATTGTTGAAGATATTCTTCTTTAGCTTGTTCCATGTATTTGGCCAGGCTTGACTAGTGAGATGTAAGATGAGATGAAATATGAGAGAATGAGTTTGATAAGGGTAGTGGAAAATTGAAAGCATGGAGGGTGTCTCTGATGAAAGACCATTCTAGCCTATCAAAGGCTTTCATGTTTGCATGTTTGCCTTTCATCTTTCTGAAATGGATAATGTATTCTTAGGCAATGATATTATAGTTAGAATTCTTTTATTAGATAAGAAACTGGCTTGACTAGGACAAATAATATCTAGGAGATATGGTTTGATCCTGTTAACAAAATCTTTATCATTGTTGTAGATTGTATGGCAAAGCCCAATAAGTCTAATTTTTTTTAGCATATTGGCATTTGGACACTTAATAATCAGGTAAAAGAGTGTGGCATTCATATTGGGATGCATTATTTAAGAATCAAATGATTTCTTACATAACTCAACGACAGTCATTCTCACTATAGTTTCATATTTGAGATAAAGGAAATAATGTAGATCATCAGGTCCTGGAGTTTTGAATGGTTTAAAAGACAAGATGGCTTTCCTGACCTCACTATCTCTAATGGGGAGGCCGGATTATCTCTTTGGAAATTTGATAGTGTTTTCCTAACTTAGGGGGTTGGATGTCAGGAGGGGGAATGTGTATCGGATAAAGTAGAGGCACTTGAAGTAGTTTAAAATGGAAACCTTGCTACCATGATGGTCATGTTGCCAATTCCTAGCTTCATCTCTGAGGGAAAGGATTTTGTTCCTCCTTCTTCTATTAAGGGTGAAAGTGTGGGAAAAACATTGTGTTAGCATCCCCATTAGTTAGCCTGCTAATTCTAAACTTTAACTTCTAGAAATCTTCCTCATTATTAAGAATAGTATCATAATCCTCAATAAATTTAGCTTCTAGTTGTTGGAGGAACCGAGTGTGTTGGTAGTAGGGGGATTTCTAAATGCCGACTAATCTAGCCATAAGCATATTCTTCTTGTGGAAGATGTTGCCAAAGGTGTTCTTGTTCCATTGAGTGGCACCAAATTAAAATTGATGGGTGGCCTAGATGAGAGTGTCACTTGGGGAGAAGGAATCATGGACTAATTTGGGGAAGCAGCGGTGGCTACACCACATGGTCTCAAACCTGAAAGGCTTAACATCAATATGCCTAATGTTATTTTTTAACTTAATGCGTAAAGGACAATGGTCTGAGTGGGTCCTAGGTAGATGAGTTACAGTGGCTTCAGGCTACTTAGTAATCCATGAGTCATTAGCAGAACACCTATCTAGTTTTTCAAGAATTAGGTTATTCCTGTTTTTGTATATCTTGTTAGTCCATGTGTACTTACTTCCTTTGTAGTCTAGGTCAACTAGTTTACACTGGTTCTAACAGTTTCAAAACATATTGATCCTATTAGTATTAATACTATTGACACCAAATTTGTCTCTAGCTTTGAGGAATTCATTTAAGTCTCCTCCTACAAATCAACTACCACTATAACTTCAAGAGATATCAGATAAATGGTCCCAAATCCTTTTCCTATCAAACATATGGTTACTAGTATAAATAGCAGAAAAGATCCATGAGTTAGGGAAGGGTTTTACCTTCACCATGACATGAATACCTTAAGTGGTGGTGGATACTTCCTAAATATGTATAGCATCCTCTTTTCACATAATGGCAGTGCCTCCATATTGGCCAAAAACTGCAAACTGGATGTGAAAATCAAATTGTAGATTCTCTGTTAGTTTCTTGTGGTTGTCCATTCTAGTCTACATGAATACCAACATCGTGGGCTTGTGCAGTTGCACTATTTCTACATAGCGCCTCTGAAACTATACATTGCTCCCTCCCCTAACATTCCTTATGATGTAATTTATTAAAAACCTGAGTATATGTTAGGGTTTCTGCCATCTATACCTTCTCTTTCCCCTGTGAAGATGACTCTTTCTTCTGTGGACATGTGCACAGAATTCGGGCAAGGGTGACTAGTGGTTTGTCCAAATCCTGACATTGATCCCCATCCCACATTTTTAGTGCTTTAGGGGCATAGTAAGATGAGAATCTCGCTGCATTACATACTAAACTCTATCACCCTTGCAATGTCCAATAGAACGGAGTCTTCCCTCAATGGTCTATAGTTTCTCTTGGATTGTCCCACTCCTTTGTTGTTCTTGCCCTTTAGCAGATCCAATGCCATGTTAATTTCCTTTGCGATATTTCCCAGAGATGAGCTATCTTCGCCCCTGTTTTAGCTGAAAGAGAAGCTTCCCGTTGGATCTGATGGTCTATCATGGTAAAATAGGGGGTTTTTGTTGGATCCTTCACTGACGAGTTCGGGAAGAAGGGGATGGACAGAAATAGTTGTTGCACGAGGTTGTTGGCCATCTGAAGAGAGATGTTGTGGTGGTTTCATGGGTTGCAGTTTTGTAGAAACATCGACTGCCATAGTTGGGTTCCAAAGTTGGCCAAGCTGATTCATTGCCTTCATTGTGATTCTTGCAGGTGAGCTGGATTTTGAATAATGAGTGTCACCGGCTGATTCCCCAAAAGGAAATTGTAGGTGAGTCCTTTCCCCTTTAGTGCTAGTTCTAGCCATAATGTTGGTGTGTGTTCGGTGGTAGTGGCGACAGTAAACGGTGTTGGCTGCAATTGAGTCATTTTTGGGTTTCTTTGTTTTGTCTATCATGTTGATCTTGATGGCTGATTTTGACAAAGAATGTATGTTAACAGGTCTTAAATTTGGATTAAAATGAGTTTCCAGCTACACAAATTTGGTAGTTGCGACTGATAACGGGAATATAAAATTAATTAGAATCACTTTGACACGACAGAGGGTGTCATATCACTTGAGCTGGTATGTTGGTTTCGCAAGCGATTGTAACGACCCGGCCGATTATTTTGAGAGTTAGAACCCAGATCCCCTATAAACTGTTTTCCCTGTATCTTATTCTGCTATTTGGTGTTGCCGGGTGGGGTCCGTATTGGTTTTGAAGTGAGTTTAGACACTTAGTCTCTTATTTGTGAGCTTAAGATGGAAAGGTCAGTCGGATGTCGACTTATGTGTAACGACCTCAGATTTGAATTGTGATGGTTCCGCTAGCTTCGTTAGGTTATTTTGGGACTTAGGAACGTGTCTGAAATGTGTTTTGGAGGTCTGTAGTAGATTAATGCTTGAATTGGCGAAAGATGGATTTTTTGCGATTTTGGCCGGTAGTGGAAATTTTAATATCGAGCGCGGAATGGAATTTCGGAAGTGGCTGTAGGTTCGTAGTGTCATTTGTGACCTTTGTGTAAAATTTGAAGTCATTCAGACTAGTTTTGATGTGGTTCGGCGTCGTTTGTAGAAATTAGGAAAATTCTAAGTTCTTAGGCTTGAATCCGTGCTTAATTCATGTTTTTGGTGTTGCGTGAGGTGGTTTGAAGGCTCGACTAAGTTCGTATGGTGTTATAGGATTGGTTGGTAGGTTTGGTTGAGGTTCCGGGGGCCTCGGGTATGTTTCAGATTATTAATGGGAGGAAATTTGGACTTAGGAAAAATCTGGTGCACTGATGGTTCTGGTGTTTCGCACCTATGGAGGGGAGTCCGCAGGTGTGGACTCGCAAATGCGTGTGGGGAGTTTGCAGATGCGGAAATGGGCTTGTCAAGCTAGGTCAAATGGGCTTGTCAAGCTAGGTCACAGGTGCATCTAGTCATCCGCAGGAGCAGAACCGCAGAAGCAGCCTAGGGGTCGCAGGTGCGGACCCAGCCCAATAAGTGAACTTCGCACCTGCGATGGGTCTGTCCACATGTGCGGGATCACAGATGCGGTCCTAGGCCCGCAGGTGCGTAAATCGCTGGGTTCAAGAGGAAGATTCGAGGGTTCATTCCTAACTTTTCACCAGTTCTAAATTTAGCTCGTGAGAAGGCGATTTTGCAAGGTTTTTAAAGAGGAAATCAGTGGATAACAATTCTACACTCTAATTCGTGTATATTTCATTAATCTCTAGAAATTTTCCTCATTTAATCAAGGAATTTGAGTGAAAAAGTGGGAATTTGGGGGAAAAGTTCCCTAATCGAATTTTGGGTTTTGATCAGGTTTTAGGCGTCGGAATTTGAATATTTGGACGAGTGGTCTCGTGAGTGAATGGGTGTTCTAAATTGGTAACTTTTACCCGATTCTGAGTCGTGAGCCCGGGGAGACTTTTTGGGCGTTTTTCCTATCTTCATTCCTTAGCTTCGAATTCATTAGCTAAAGTAGTTACTTGTAGTATTATTTACATTATGCAATTGATTTGATTATATTTTTCTCATTCGGAGTTGGATACTCGTGGCAAGAGATTGATATCAGGTTGATTTGAGCGGTTCAAGTTAGTGGCCTGCCTAACCTTGTGTGAGGGAACTTCCCCTTAGGATTTTGGTACTGTTTGATATATGAGCACCGTGTACGTGAGATGACAAGTACGTACACAGGCTAATTGTTGTAAAAATCTGCTTTTCACTAAATCATAACCTATTTTTCCTTGTTCGAACTACACTAGCTTACGTAATTATCTCGTTTGGATTAGGAAAGCATGCCTGCGTGTTTTGACTGTCTATTTGAACTCTGTGCAGCATATTTAGTGAAACTCCTATTTTTCTTGGTTTGAACTTAGCCTAAACTGTAAATTTCATTGTCGCAACTGTTGTGTTTATTGATTGAGCTGCATATTTACTTTGGGACTACGGAATGATATTCTGATAGATCCCCCATCACTGCATATTTACTTTGGGACTAAAGAATGATAATCCGGTAGATCTCCCCCTGTTATGCATATTTACTTTGGGACTACGGAACGATATTCTGGTAGATCCCTCAGCCTTACATATTTACTTTGGGACTACAGAATGATAATCTGGTAGATCCCCCTGTATTGCATAATTGATTCTTGTTATCTCTGTGTGTTGTTGACTCTCTATGATTTCATTCTTGTTAAATTTCAGTACTTATTTTTATTGCAATATTTCATTCTGTCTTGGTTTATTATATATATACCAGTAGGGCCCTGACCTAATCTCGTCACTACTCGACCGAGGTTAGGCTTGGCACTTACTAGGTACCATTGTGGTGTACTCATGCCCTTTCCTTCACATGTTTTTCGTGTGCAGATCCAGGTACGACCCATCCGCCTCGGATTTAGTGCGTGTCTGCCAATTTAGGAGACTCCAAGGTACTTCTGCTCACGTCCGCAGACCTCAGAGTCCCCTTCTATTCCCCCGTGTAGATATTTTCTTTAGTTTCTTCAGACGTTTTGTTTAGAACTATATAGACTTATAGAAGCTTGTGATTAGCGACATTCCGGGTTTTGGGAGTGATGTTATTGATATGCCGAGTGGCACTATCCATGCCTATTGAATTATACTGCTTTGATTTTTATCTTTATGTTTCTTTTCATTTTTCGCAATAATAGGCTTACCTAGTCGTTGAGACTAGGTGCCGTCACGACACCTTTCGCAGGGGTAAAATGGTTCGTGACAAGTTGGTATCAGAGCGCTAGGTTCATAAGAGTCGTGAATCACAAGCCGATTTATTAGAGTCTCACGGATCAGTGTGGAGACGTCCGTACTTATCTTCGGGAGGCTATGTAATTGTTAGGCACAATCATACTTCTTTGAATTCCCTATCGTGCGAGCTTATTGATCTCGGAGTTTGAACTTTTATCATTTCATTCTCTCACAGATGGTAAGAACACGAACTGTAGTTATGGATGACGCTACCCCTGGAGCAGGTGTCGCCAGAGGCAGAGGCCGACGAGTAGTGCACATCGCAGCTAGAGAACCTACCAGAGTAGCAGTTGAGGGGCCGACAGTAGCTCCAGTTGAGGGGCAGGTACCGGAGACGCCTGCTGTTACCTCTGAAATGTAGGAGACCTTAGCACAATTCCTGAGCATGTATGGTACATTATTTCAGGCGGGGTTGATCCCAGTTGTACCAGCTACTTCACAGACCGGGGGAGGGACTTAGACTCCCGTCGCCCAAACTCTAGAGCATCGAGTTCACGTTGGTCAGGTTCCAGATGTCATGACGACACAGATTATGGACCCATTTCAACAGGTGGTAGGGATCTCTTGCCGGGTAGAGTACAGGTGGGTCCAGGAGAGAGAGGACAGACAAGGTCAGGAGAGAGAGTATAGGGAGGCGAGGAGACCTTGTTGACTAGAGAGATCTGCTAGTCCCTATTTTGGAGGCAGGGTACAACATGGTACAGGTTTTGTGAGTCAGCCAGTTTAGTTTGCATTTCGGGCTTCGCACAGTGTTTCAGGTGTTCAAGGGTCTCAGGGTACCCGTGCCGCACAGTTCCCACAGCCAAGTCAGCAGCGGGGTTGTTTTGAGTGTGGAGACACTCGCCATGTGGTGAGGATTTTCCCCAGACTTAGGAGGGGTGCACCTCCACAGACTTCTCAGGCACTGTGTGCCCCACCGAGTCCTCAGTACATGATTCCAGCACCAGCTGCTACTCCACCTGCTCAGCCAGCTCGAGGTGGAGGTCGGGGAGGTAGAGGTCGCCCTAGAGGGGGAGTCCAGGCCAGATACTATGCCCTTCTAGCCCTTTCAGAGGTCGTCGCTTCAGATTCATTCATTACAGGTATTGTCCATGTCTGTCATATGGATGCATCAGTATTATTTGACCTAGGATCTACGTATTCATACGTGTCTTCTTATTTTTCTCCACATTTGGGGGTATCTCGGGATTCTTTGAGTTCCCCTATTTATGTATCTGCTCATGTGGGAGATTCTCTTGTTGTGAATCGCGTATATTGGTCGTGTTTGATCGCTCTTAGTGGTTTTGAGACCAGAGCTGATTTGTTATTACTGAGTATGGTAGATTTTGATGTTATCTTGGGCATGGACTGGTTGTCGCCCCATCATGCTATTCTTAATTGTCACTCTAAGATTGTGACACTGGCTATGCCAAGCTTACCGCGATTAGAGTGGAGAGGTACCTTAGAGTATACTCCCCGCAGGGTCATTTCATTTCTTAAGGCTCATCGAATGGTTGAGAAGGGGTGTGACGCATATTTGGCCTATGTAAGAGATATCAGTATAGAAACCCCTACAGTTGTCAGTTCCAGTAGTGAGGGACTTCTCCGATGTATTTCCAGCTGATATTCCGGGCATGCCGCCTGATAAAGATATTGATTTTGGCATTGATTTGTTGTCGGGCACTCATCCCATATCCATTCCTCCTTACTGAATGGCTCCTCCTGAGTTGAAGGAGCTGTTGCAGGAGTTTCTTGATAAGGGTTTCATCAGGCCTAGTGTATCACCTTGGGGTGCTCTTTCTGTCTTGTTTGTGAAGAAAAAGGATGGTTCTATGCGAATGTGTATCGACTATCAGCATTTGAACAAGGTTATAGTAAAGAACATGAATCCTTTGGCTCGCATCGATAATTTATTTGATCAGCTAGAGAGTGCCAGGGTGTTTTCCAAGATTGACTTGCGTTCTGGCTTTCATCGGTTGAAGATTCGGGAGCCGGATATCCCGAAGACTGCTTTCAAGATCCGATATGGTCATTATTAGTTTCTTGTCATGTCTTTTGGGCTGACCAATGCCTCAGCAACCTTTATGCATTTGATGCACAGTGTGTTCCCGCCTCATCTTAATTCTTTTGTCATTGTGTTTATTGACGACATTCTAGTAGATTCCCCGATCTCGGGAAGATCATGAGCAGCACATGAGGACTGTGTTTCATACTTTGAGGGAGGAGAGATTATATGCAAAATTTCTAAGTGTGAATTCTGGCTTGATTCAGTGGAATTTTTGGGCCACGTAGTGTATTGTGATGGGATCAAGGTAGATCCGAAGAAGGTGGAGGCAGTGCAGAGTTGGCCTAAACCATCATCAGCTACAGAGGTCCGCAGTTTCCTTGGTTTAGCGGGATACTACCATCGCTTTGTAGAGGAGTTTTCATCTATTGTAGCACCTATGACCAGGATGACCTAGAAGGGTGCTCCGTTCAGGTGGACTGAGGAGTATGCGGAGAGCTTTCAGAAGCTCAAGACAACTTTGACTACAGCCCCACTATTAGTATTTCCTACAGGTTTGGGGTCCTACAATGTCTATTATGATGCCTCAAGGATTGGCCTTAGAGCAGTATTGTTGCAGGACGGTAGGGTGATTTCCTAGGTGTCTAGACAGTTGAAGGTGCATGAGAAGAATTTTCTGGTCCATGATCTCGAGTTAGCAGCTATTGTTCATGCCCTGAAGATCTGGTGTTATTATTTGTACGGTGTTCCGTGTGAGATCTACACTGATCATCAGAATTCGCAGCACTTGTTCAGGCAGAAGGACCTTAATTTGCTTCAGCGGAGATGGTTGGAGCTACTTAAGGACTATGATATCACCATATTGTACCATCCGGGGAAGGCCAATGTAGTGACCGATGCTTTGAGTCACCGGGCGGAGAGTCTGGGGAGTTTGACATATCTTCCGGCAGTTGAGAGGCCCTTAGCCTTGGATGTTCAGGCCTTAGCCAGTCAGTTCATGAGATTTGATATTTCAGAGCCTAGCCGGGTATTAGCTTATGTAGTTGCTCGGTCTTCTCTTTATGACCGTATCAGAGAGCGCCAGTATGAGGATCCCTACCTTTTAGTTCTTCAGGATAAGGTCCGGCGAGGTGATGCTAGAGATGTGACTATCGGTGATGACGGCGTGATGAGGATGCAGGGTCAGATATGTGTGCCCAATGTAGATGGGCTTCGGGAGTTGATTCTTGAGGAGGCTCATAGCTCGCGATACTCCATTCATCTAGGCGCCGCGAAGATGTACTAGGATTTGAGACAACACTATTGGTGGAGGATGATGAAGACGGATATCGTCGGGTTGTAGCCAAGTATCTCAACTGTTAGCAGGTTAAATATGAGCATCAGAGACCGGGTGGCTTACTTCAGAGGTTAGAGACCCCACAGTGGAAGTGAGAGCGGATCACCATGGACGTTGTAGTTGGACCCCCACGAACATTGAGGAAGTTCGATGCTATTTGGGTGATCCTGGATCGGCTGACCAAGTCAGCTCATTTTATTCCAGTGTTGACCACTTATTCATCTGAGAGGTTGGCTGAGATTTATATCAGGGAGATTGCCCGCCTTCACGGTATTCCGGTATCAATCATTTCATACAGAGGTACTCAGTTCACATCACGGTTCTGGAGAGCCGTACAACAGGAGTTGGGTACTAGGGTGGAGCTGAGCATAGCCTTTCACCCTCAGACGGACGGACAGTCCAAGCGCACGATTCAGAATCTTGAGGATATGATCTGTGCCTGTGTGATGGAGTTCAGAGGGTCATGGAACTAGTTCTTTCCACTTGCAGAGTTTTCCTACAACAACAGTTACCAGTCGAACATTCAAATGGCACCTTATGAGGCTTTATATGGTAGGCGGTGTTGGTTCCCAGTGGGATGGTTTGATCCGGGCCTACAGATTTGGTCCAGAATGCCCTGTATAAGGTGAAGGTGATTCAGGATAGACTTTGCACAACCCAGTCCAGACATAAGAGTTATGATTTGGCATTTATGGTTGGAGAGCGGGTCTTGCTTCAGGTATCACCTATGAAGGGCGTCATGAGATTAGGGAAAAACGGCAAGTTGAGCCCGAGGTTCATTGGTCATTTTGATATATTGTGGCGCGTTGGGGAGGTCGCCTATGAGCTTTCCTTACCTCCCAACCTAGCAGGAGTTCATCCGGTATTCCACGTGTCTATGCTCCGGAAGTATCACGGTGATCCGACTCATGTATTGAATTTTAGCTTAGTTCAGTTGGACAAGGATCTATCTTATGTTGAGGATCCAGTAGCCATTTTGGACAGGAAGATCAGGAAGCTCAGGTCGAAGGATATTTCTTCAGTAAAGGTCTAGTAGAGAGGTCATCCGGTCGAGGAGGCGACTTGGGAGACTGAGCAGGATATGCGCAGCCGTTACCCTCATATCTTCACAGCTTCAAGTATGTTTTTCTGCTCGTTCGAGGATGAATGATTATTTTAAAAGGGGGAGGATGTAACAACCCAGATGGTATTTTTGAGAGTTAGAGCCTAGATCCCCTATAAACTATTTTCCTTGTATCTTATTCTGCTATTTGGTATTGTCGGGAGGGGTCCGTATTTGTTTTCAAATGAATTCAGACACTTAGTCTCTTATTTGTGAGCTTAAGATTGAAAGGTCGGTCAGATGTCGACTTGTGTGTAACGACCTTGGATTTGAATTTTGATGGTTCCGTTAGCTCCGTTAGGTGATTTTGGGACTTAGGAACCCGTCTGATATGTGTTTTGGAGGTCTGTAGTAGATTTAGGCTTGAATTGGCGAAATATGAATTTTTGGCGATTTCGGCCGGTAGTGGAAATTTTGATATCGAGCCCGAAATGGAATTCCAGAAAATGCTGTAGGTTTGTAATGTCATTTGTGACCTGTGTGTAAAATTTGAGGTCATTCGGACTAGATTTGATGTGGTTCGGGGTCGTCTGTAGAAATTGGAAAAATTCTAAGTTCATAGGCTTGAATCTGTGCTTAATTCATATTTTTGGTGTTGTGCGAGGTGGTTTGAAGGCTCGACTAAGTTTGTATGATGTTATAGGATTGGTTGGTAGGTTTTTCTGAGGTCTCGGGGGCCTCGGGTGTGTTTCGGATGCTTAACGGTAGGAAATTTGGACTTAGGAAAAATCTAGTGCATTGCTGGTTCTGGTGTTTCGCACCTGCGGAGGGGAGTCCGCAGGTGTGCATGGGGAGTTCGCAGATGCAAAAATGGGCTTGTAAATCTGGGCTCGCAGGTGCGTCTAGTCGTCCGCAGGAGCGAAACCACAGAAGCGACCCAGGGGTCGCAGGTGCAGACCTAGCCCAATAAGTGAACTTCACACCTGCGATGGGTCTGTCAGCAGATGCGGGACCGCAGATGCTGTCCTAGGTCCGCAGGTGCGGAAATCGCTGGGTTCAAGAGGAAAATTTGAGGGTTCATTCCTCATTTTTCACCAATTCGAATTTTAGCTCAGGAGAAGGCGATTTTGCAAGGTTTTTAAAGAGGAAATCAGTGGGTAACAATTCTTGACTCTAATTCGTGTATATTTCATTAATGTATAGCAATTTTCCTCATTTAATCAAGGAATCTGAGTGAAAAAGTGGGAATTTGGGGGAAAAGTTCCCGAATCGAATTTTTGGGTTTGATCGGGTTTTAGGCGTCGGAATTTGATAATCTTTGGACGAGTGGTCTCTTGAGTGAAGGGGCGTTCTAAATTGGTAACTTTTACCCGATTCCGAGTCGTGGGCCCGGGGAGACTTTTTAGGCGTTTTTCCTATTTTCATTCCTTAGCATTGAATTCATTAGCTACAGTAGTTACTTGTAGTATTATTTACATTATGCAATTGATTTGATTATATTTGGGCCATTCGGAGTTGGATACTCATGGCAAGAGCGTGATATCGGGTTGATTTGAGCGGTTCGAGGTAAGTGGCTTGCCTAATCTTGTGTGGGGAAACTTCCCATTAGGATTTTGGTATTGTTTGATATATGAGTGTTGTGTACGTGATATGACAAGTACGTACACGGGCTAATTGTTGTAAAACTCCGCTTTTCACTAAATCATAAAATAATTTTCCTTGTTCGAACTACACTAGCTTACGTAATTACCTCGTTTGGATTAAGAAAGCATGTCTACGTGTTTTGACTGTCTATTTGAACTCTATGCAGCCTGTCTAGTGAAACTCCTATTTTTCTTGGTTTGAACTTAGCCTAAACTGTAAATTTCATTGCCGCAACTGTTGTGTTTATTGGTTGAGCTACATATTTACTTTGGGACTACGGGACGATATTCCGGTAGATCCCCCAACACTGCATATTTACTTTGGGACTACAAAATGATAATTCGGTAGATTCCCCTATTCTGCATATTTACTTTGGGACTACGGAACGATATTCCAATAGATCCCTCAGCACTGGATATTTACTTTGGGACTACGGAACGATATTCTGGTAGATCCCCCAGCACTGCATATTTACTTTGGGACTACGGAACGATAATCCGGTAGATCCCTCTGTACTGCATAATTGATTCTTGTTATCTCTGTGTGTTGTTGACTCTCTATGATTTCATTCTTATTAAATTTTAGTACTTATTCTTATTGCAATATTTCATTCTGTCTTGGTTTATTATATATATACCAGTAGGGCCCTGACCTAATCTCGTCACTACTCGAAAGAGGTTAGGCTTGGCACTTACTGGGTACCATTGTGGTGTACTCATGCCCTTTCCTGCACATATTTTTCGTGTGCAGATATAGGTACGAGCCATCCGTCTCGGATTTAGTGCGTGCTTGCTGATTTAGGAGAATTCAAGGTACTTCTGCTCGCATCGGCAGACCTCAGAGTCCCCTTCTATTCCCCAGCGTAGAGATTTTTTTTTTGTTTCTTCAGACGTTTTGTTTAGAACTATATAGACGTATAGAAGCTTGTGATTAGCAGCATTCCGGATTTTGGGAGTGATGTTATTATATATGCTGAGTGGCATTATCCCTGCTTATTGAATTATACTGTTTTGGTTTTTATCTTTATGTTTCTTTTCATTTTTGCAATAATAGGCTTACCTAGTGGTAGATATTAGGTGTCGTCACGACACCTTTCGGAGAGGTAAAATGGGTCGTGACGGCTATGCACTTGAATAGCCATGGATTGTCGTCAGATTTATTCACTATGGAGGTCTGGTTGGGGGTTAATAAGTGTTTAGTAGATACTATGGTAGGGTTGGGGGGTGCCCCTTTTGAAGTTGGCCCCCTATATGGACTTGTGGCTGGGCCAAAGCAAGCTCTTTCGTCAGACTGCTAGCTGCAGTTTGTGGGCCTGGTCTTTGTTTGGAATGGAGAAATATCAAAATGAGTGGTTGTTGATTGGACTCAGTGTCCAAGTTATTATGGTTCTCCTTTGGACTAGACATCTCCATCCTTTTTGCATTGTATTTGGGCTCGTCTTGTGGGGCTTGGGCTTTGGAAAACTAGCAAAAATATTAAAACTGTTTAGGTTAGCCTTGTTTTTGTTATTGATGAGTGGCTAGAATTCGTGATTTTAAGCATTATATCCCTCGCATTTTATGAGCTTTNAGATCTTTACCAGGTTTATTAACTTTTATTGTACCAAAAATATTTTTATTTTTATATTTGAAGGTCTTGGTTTTCAAAAACTTATCGGAGGTTGCATCAAATATTTTTACCTAAATTTCATGCTCCATTATTGCGGTGGTTGGGGTTCTTTGCAACTTTTGTTTGCCCCTGGTTAGTGGGATTATTGGACTTCTTTCTTCTAGAAAACTTTGTCGTTTTCCATTCATCTTCCACTCTTTGTGCATTGTTTACTCCGAAACATTCAAGTTTTTCTTGAGATGGAATTTGTGGAGGTATCCTATGACTGCATGAGTTTAGTGTATGGCTTAGTCTCCCACAACCCCTACACAGAATCCCCCACCTTCATAAACAACCACTTGTTTATCGTGTCCAATGATAACTGAAGTCTCCACAGGAACTTCTAGTGGTATTTGAATGCAAATTCTCACATACCGTCCTCTTAGAGTGGAGAGGTTCATGTGTCTACCTTAAGTATATCATTGAACTCTGTAGGGAGTTGTGGTAGGCGAATCCATATGGCAGCGGATGATAAGGTTGCTTTCTCTGGGACAAATTTTGGTTCCCATCTTCATATGGAGAGGAAATTGTTGGCTATAAAACAAGGTGCTTGATGTAGTGCTTTTACCATGTTTTCCTCAAGTCCAACAAAAAAATCTCATCCTAGGTCAATAAAGATTAACTATTTGGATGATTTCCAAAGATCAACAAGTTTGGAGCAGAGGTATTGATGGGGTGCTCTATGGCCAAAAGAGGTTTTGTGAATCAGGATTTTTGAAAATGATGAATATTGGTCACATATATAGCTAACTCAATAAAAGAATAAATTTTGCTCCACTTAAGTCCTCAAATGCCCGTAGTGTGACTTTTGATAATTTATGCTGGAATATCTTATAAAAATTATTGTTATTTATGTGACCTAATACTAAAAATAAATAAGTAAGAAAAATATTTTATTACAATTCTTTAAAGATTTGTTAAATATACAAAAATTGAATCCTTTGATCTTTTAGAGATTTTGAGAATGAGGAAATTGGCCCTATAGTTCCTAAAGAATTGATAAGTAAAGATATAAAGTTTAAAAATAACTAATATTGAGTTACATAATATTTTACAATAAATAACTTAATATATAAAATACAATATAGAGAGCTCTCATTTGTTGGAATGGATTCAAAAGAATGCAAACTAGTTAATGACAACTCTTATGTCAGAAGGTTATGTCAATTGATTAGTTATTTGTATCCTATCATGTATTTCTGTCGTAAAGAGCTTATGAGTGAAAATAAGTAACTCAAGTAAGAATATCTTTTAATAGTAGAGATGGTAGCTACAGCTCGTTTACAATATAAAATTATATGAAGTTGGTACTTTATAATAAGAAATCATATTGATATTAACGTATTCAAACTAAAAGAATGGTTAGTCAATTTTTGCTAAGTGGATAGAAAATAATATTTAGTTTTAAACTCTTAAATAATAGACACTTTTTAAGAAGGAATTATTATCATATTCAAACTAGAGTAATGCTAGGACACTTCAATAAGCGGAAAGAAAAATAGTGCTTGATTCTATGGTCGTAAAGAATATATTTGGAAGATACTAATTCTATTAGAATTCAAATTTTAAGTGCAAACAATTTTTCAACAACAATAATAAACCCAATATATTATCACAAATAGGGTATGGGGAGAGTAGTGTGTACATAGACCTTATCCTTACTTGGTTAAGCTAGAGAGGTTGTTTCCAATAGACCATCGGCTTCAAAAGAGTGAGAAGAAGAAGACGAGGGGGAAGAAGAAGAAGCGAGAGAAAAAGGGAAGGGGAGGGGGGGAGAATAAGTAGTACTAAATAATAAAAGGAAATACAATACTAGAAGCAAACTAGATCACATGACGTAATAAAGATCTACTTAAGAATATACAAGAATATGAGTACTACTAAAGTAACTAGTAAGAAAAGGAGAAACTTACAACCACCTACTGACCTCATATCCTATTCCTCGATCTCCATGCCTTCCTATTAAGGGTCATCTTCTCAGTAAGCTGAAGTTGCATCATATCCTGCCTAATCACCTCTCCCCAGTACTTCTTTGGCCTACCTCGACCTCTTTTCAAACCCTCCATGGCCAACCTCTTACATCTCTTAATAGAAGCATCAATGCTTCTCCTCTTTACATGTCTGAACCATCTTCGCAAACAACTTTTTCCACTATCCAATTATATAATTAACGACAAGTAGGAGATGTTTGGTGGCTAACTCAGATTATTAACCTTTTTTCAATTTTAGGCCCATTGAGTATTTATTATCTTTCTAATCCAATTTTAATTTTCATGATTATTGTGAAAAATATGATTCCTTCTTTAGTGCTAACCATTATGAAAAGATTTAAATTCATAAATATTAGGAATTGTTACATAATTCAAATAAAGAGAAACTTTGACCACATGAATGTATTCATATCATATGAGAAAACCTTGGCAGCTTTAAAGCGCATAAGAGGAAACTTTTAAATTGAAGTTGCTTAGAGGAGAATGTGGTCGGTCATAGTGTTGCTACTCCTTAAAAGTAATCATATAATTGATGAATTTAATTTATGTAGCAATTTGAGAACTAATTATGTCCTGTGATATCCGGATTGAAAGGAACACTCAGGTATATCAAACTAATCAAAGCAGAGCTACAAGCAGAGAGAATATTGCATAATTTGAAGACTATTATATGCATCTGGGTTAGGAGGAATAGAAAATTGTCTGATTTTCTTTCTTCTTTACATGTTATTTTGTAAACAAGGCTGATCGTGTCATAGGATATATTCTGAGAAGGGTTTAAATTGGTTGTTTGCCCTTTGGTTTTGCATAGTAACTTGATAATTAATTAAAAAAATTAATTGCAAAAATAATTTGATTTTTTTTATAAACCTAAACATTTGAAAAATATTAATAATTATTTTGTCCAGTGTGAACATCAAAATAGTGTGGGCTTGCCATTTTTTGGATTGTTAATTAAAAAATAGCTATCATTTATAACGTAATTGAAAAATAGTCACTATTTAATATTAAGATAAAATCCAAACGAAAATACTCTTAGCTGAAATACGAAAAATTTCAGCATGTTATTGTATGGGTCAAAATCAGGCTAGGCTTAGCGGATGTAAATGGACGAGCTGTGGTCGAGGTCGAGCAAGGCCCAGTAGCGAGGAGTCGCCAAGCGAGAGACTATCACCGAGGTCAAGTAGAGAACGAGTAGTAGCGATGGTTAAAATAGTCTTAGAACTATGAAAATGAATATTCTATTGAATAGTCCTTTGATTGTACTTTTTAGGGTTTTCTACGAATATCCCTTATAAATAATAGGAGATAGGGAACAAAAATGGGATCTTCATTTTTTCTGATAAGAGCATCTAGTAAAAGACTGACTATCAGGAATATATACAAAAGCTTGTCTTGTCGTTCCTGTTTGGTTTTCATTGTTTGTTCTACTTTTCTACTCACAAGATCCAAGAACATTTTGCCCATCGTCATAGTTTATTGTCACACGTTGCTGTCAGAAGAAGGAATCATCCACACCATTCAATATTTGGGTGATAAATTTCCTCTATTTACTTTTATTGCCCTTTGTCACATTTATTGCTTACCATTACTCTCATGTTTATTGACAATCATTGAGCATATACTTAATATTTAACAATCTCGATCACAGTCTCATATCACCGACATCCTTTAATTTTAGATCTAGGATTTATTATGCTTAACTAGGATTTGCCCATTATTACACTACGTAATTAGTTTAACAGAAAGTTCAACACTTTTTGGTCAAACAATTTGGCGCCGTCTGTGGAAATTTTCTAGTTAAAATTTTAGTTCTTTCTAGATCTAAAAAGAAAAATAAAAAACAACAATAAAGCTTTCTTTTTCTTGCTTGCACGAACTAACAATGACGGAAAAAGGAGAAGAAAGATTGAAAGCAGTGGCAGGCGTCACTACTAACCTCCTAAGCACCATCAATAAGGTTAATAGAGATGACGAGGAGAACGTGACGCCAAACGCCTCACCCAGGCGGAGTGACTCACCCTCCCTCCTCATGGGAGCGTTACCGCCTCTCATGGGAAGGGAGCCTCTACGTCTACAACGGAGGATGCACCACCGACAGTGAAAAAACTATTGGAGGCGTGGCTGACAAGTACTCTAAATAATATACTCGACAAACCCACTCAAGGGACGAGTAGGAACACTGTACGAGTCGACATCACAACGACTACCAACGAGCAACACGCCCCTCCCCCAACAGGTATCACTCACACTGTTGATGATACAGGTACAATGCCCTCGCAGTCATTCTGAGGAAAATAGAAGAGATGGAGAATGAGAATAAAGCACTTTACGACCAAATGAGGGAACACCAAGAAAGGGTTGATAAGATACCAGGCGCCCCGAAACTCCTGCCAAAACAGGACGTCGGCCGGTTCGTGGAACAACCATACAATGAGGAGGCGGCTCCACATGCCATACCCAAAACCTTCAGAATGCCACCATATTTAAAAATATACGACGGTACAATGGACCCTGAAGACCACATCATCCATTACGTCACGGCGGTAAAGGGTAACGACCTCACGAAAGAACAAGTGTCGTCGGTACTGTTGAAGAAATTCGGCGAAACCCTAACAGGGGGAGCCCTAACATGGTACTCACAATTACTAGCACATTCCATAGAAACATTCGAGGAAAATGGCCGACAAGTTCGTCACCGCCCATGCCGGGGCCATGAAAGCTGAAGCCAGGGTGAATGATATATTCGCTATTAAACAATCGCCTGACGAAGGACTCAGGGACTTCCTCGCCCGATTCAACAGAGTGAGAATGAGCCTTCCGAATGTGTCAGAGAGAATAGCGGTAGAGGCTTTCTAGAATGGTTTAAACAGGAACGGGTCGAGGGCAATTAGAAAACTATTGAGCAGACTCATGAAATACTCCCCACTACCTGGGAGGAAATACACAATGCCTACTGCGCCGAAGTGAGAGCAGACGGGGACGGCCTTAATGGACCAACCCAACGGTTGACGTCGGTCCAGATGGAGTCGAGGAAAGACCGTCAAAATGACGGTCGAAGGGACCATGTAGGTACACGTATCAATCGTAACAGGAATCATCCGTACACCAGAATGGTCGTCCTACCACCTCCCCGCCATGACGACGGCCCATCTAGGCCACAGACAGGGACTCACCGAAACGAAATAGGTATGCCTCCACTACTATCTGCTCATAATTTTTGTGTTTATCCTTCAGAAATAGTCTACACCCTAGAGAAGCTCGTCCCCTAGGTGAAATGGCCGTAAAGGATGAAGTCCGACCCAAACACCAGAAAATCGAATGCCCTATGTGAGTTCCATCAGTAACGAGGCCATAAGACCGAGGACTTTATAGACTTGCGGAAAAAGGTAGTAAACATGCTCCACCAAGGACATTTGAGGGAGCTGATGAGCGACCGAGGAAGGACCAATTTCGCCCAAGGGAGGGAACAACATCAAGGCATAGGAGCATAGCAATTACCAAAGTCGGGGTCAGAGGGAGACGTCATCAAAGACCCCGACGTTGTGGAGGACACATGATCAACAGTGGAATACCTTGATCCCGTTCAACTGGACGAAAACGACCACAATAAAAAAGCCTACATCGACCACAAACTCACAGAACCAGGTAAATTCCCTAAATTTTTAACAAACAATGCAGACTTGTTTGCCTTCTCCCATGCAGATATGTCAGGTATCCCGAAGGACATCGCAACACATAAGCTGAACATCAATCCACTTTACCTGCCGGTACAACAAATCAGAAGAAAATACAATGCCGCATCAACAATGCCGTCCGCGAAGAGGTAGAAAAATTGCTCGCCAACGGCTCCATCAGAGAGTCAAATTACACCCAATGGGTCGCCAACATGGTCATGGTGAAGAAGAAAAATGGAAAATGGCGCATGTGCATGGATTTTACGGATCTAAACAAGGCCTGCCCGAAAGATTCATTTTTGTTACCTCACATTGATCAACTCATCGATGCAACAACGAGGCACGAACTGTTAAATTTCTTGGACGCCTACTCGGGCTACAACCAAATCCTCATGGAGGAGGAGGACCAGGAAAAAACCACTTTCATCACCCACCAAGGGATGTACTGCTACAGAGTCATTCCATTCGGGCTGAAAAACGTAGGGGCAACCTATCAGAGGCTGGTAACCAAGATGTTTAAAGAACAACTCGGCAAAACGATGGAAGTGTATATAGAAGACATTTTGGTCAAGTCAAAAAGAAAAGAGGACACATCGACCACCTGAGGGAAGCCTTCAACATACTTAGGTGATACGGCATAAAGCTGAACCCCGAGAAATGTGCCTTCGGCATGACCTCGGGAAAATTCGTTGGCTTTTTGGTGTCGTAGAGAGGAATTGAGGTTAATCCCGACCAAATCAAGGCTATAGAGGAAATACCTAAAAACCTGACCAGCAAGAAGCAAGTGCAAAAGCCGACTGGCCGTATAGCCTCCCTATCAGGGTTCATCTCATGATCCTCTCATAGATGCCACAAATTCTTCAGCGTGCTTAAGAAGGACAATGGACTCCAGTGGAATTCCGAATGCGTCAATGCCCTAATAGAATTAAATGCTTACCTGTCCTCTCCCCCGCTGCTCGCCAAGGCAGAACCCGGTGAGCGTATCCTAATCTACCTGGCTGTATCCGACATTGCGATAACCATAGTCTTGGTCCGTGAAAACAAAGGTAAG
Source organism: Nicotiana knightiana (assembly GCA_005239525.1). Taxonomy (NCBI): domain Eukaryota; kingdom Viridiplantae; phylum Streptophyta; class Magnoliopsida; order Solanales; family Solanaceae; genus Nicotiana; species Nicotiana knightiana. Next base: position 62,638 of record ML437199.1, read on the forward strand.
CATTCTCCAATCTACTACATTAGCAAGACTTTGGTCGATGCCACAATGAGGTATCCCCGCCTCAAAAAGTTGGCCCTGGCATTAGATGTAGCTTCACGAAAGCTTAGGCCTTATTTCCAATGCCATCCCATACCAGTGGTCACGACGTTTCCCCTAAGAAGCATCCTACATAAACCCGAACTGTCAAGTAGGTTGGCCAAGTGGGCCATCGAGTTGAGCGAGCACTATATAGTATATCAGTCCCGAACAACGATAAAGTCACAAGTACTCGCCGGCTTCGTCGCCGACTTCAGCGCTAAATTAATGCTCGAGGTTGAAAGGGAAGGCTAAATTAATTCCCCCAAGATACCCGACCTATGGATTCTATACACCAATGGCGCCTCCAACGCGTCAGGATCTGGGATGGGACTCATACTCGAGGTCTCGACGGGCGAAGTCATTCACCAGTCCATACGGTGTTCTGATATGACTAACAATGAGGCCGAGTATGAGGCCGTAATTGCAGGACTAAAACTAGCTCTCAAGTATGGATCACGACGGGTCATCCTCCGATATGACTCACAACTCGTCATCAATCAAGTCATAGGGACTTTCAAAATCAAAGAACAAAGGCTACAAAAATATCAGACCGAGATATGTAAGCTACTGCCCGAGTTCGACGAATACCAGCTCGACCAGATACCTCGATCACAGAACATTGAGGTAGACAGCCTCGCCAATTTGGCAGCAGCTACCAGAAGCATGACCGGAAAAGATAACGTGGTCACTCTCCTCCATTCATCAATAGATCAAATCGAGGTACGTACTATAAACATGGCTTGGGAATGGCGCAATCGTATTACCTAGTATTTTCAGGACAGAGTGCTCCCGCCCGATAAAAAATAGAAGCCAAGAAGCTTCGAATGCAGGCATCCAGATACTACATCATCAATAGCGACTTGTACAAAATAACGTTTGGCGGTCCCCTGGTAAAATGCTTAGGACCGAACCAAACGCAGCACGTCCTCGAAGAAGTACACGAGGGCCACTGCGGAGCCCATACCGGCAACCGAGCCCTTGTCAGATGCCTCATACAAGTAGGCCACTACTGGCCCATCATGAAAAATGAGGTCGCCGACTTTGTCCAAAGGTGCGAGCAATGCCAAAAATACGCCCCCATGATTCACCAAGTAGGCGAGAATCTCCACTCAGTCACCTCGCCTTGGCCTTTCATCAAATGGGAACGAACATCGTCGGACCCTTCCCAGCGGGATGAGGTAATGTACGATTTCTTTTAGTTTTAACTGACTACTTTTCAAAATGGGTGGAAGCAGGTGCATTCATCCAAATAAGCGAGCAAGAGGTCATCACATTTATATGGAGAAATATCAAATTCCACTTCGGCATCCCCAAGGAAATCAGTTGCGACAACGGACCTCAGTTCACTGGGAAAAAGACCGCCGAGTTCTTCGAGAAATGGCACATCAAGAGAATACTCTCTACGCCATATCACCCAGCAGGCAACGTCCAGGAGGAGTCCTCTAACAAAACAATATTAAACATCATGAAAAAGAAGCTCGAGAATGCCAAGGGACTGTGGTCGGAACTACTATCGGCGTACCGCTCCACGCCAAAAACAAGCATGGGAGAAACGCCATATTCACTAGTCTATGGGACTGATGCAGTAATACCGGTCGAAGTCGGCAAACCAAGTTTAAGATACTCCAACGAGAGCGGGCCAAGCAACAATGAGAGTAGAAGGCAAGACCTCGACGAAGCCGACGAGCGGAGAGACATGGCCTACATAAGAATGATAGCTCAAAAACAGCAAGCAGAGTGATACTACAACAAAAGGCCAAAGTTAGGCCACTCAAAGTCGGGGACTATGTACTCAAGGCTAAAACACAAGCGAGCAAAGACCCACGAGAAGGCAAGCTGGGAACCAATTGGGACGGCCCATACAAAATCACGGCGACGGCAAGCAAATGGTCATCATTCCAGCTAGAAACACTAGAGGGAAAACTACTACCGAACAATTGGAACGTCGCCTACCTCAAATACTTCAACTTCTAGAGATAGACGTCCTCCAAGTCGTACTCTTTTTCCCTCACCCGAGTTTTGTACCAATTGGGTTTTCTCGAGGAGGTTTTTAACGAGGCAATGAAGGGGACGTCTCAAAGTCTAAGTGTTAAATTCATCGCTCGGCTTATCGACCAACTCTCCAGGCCGATCGATGAAGGGACTAGATAGACGGGGACTTCTCGAATGTATGTATGAACTGAGCAGAAAAATGTAAAACTCTCCAATGAATGAAGTAATATCTATGATATCCTTACATGACTCCACCAAGTTTACACATCACGCCAATGCAGGAAATGTATATTCGACCTCATTCGAATTAACTTACATTCGACCTCGCTCGAATCATTTTTCAAGTCCGTATTCACATCATTTGAATCGATTTATATTCGACCTTGTTTGAATTAACTTAAATTCAACATCATTCAAATCGACTTATATTCGACCTCGTTCGAATTAACTTACATTCGACCTTGCTCGAATCATTTTTCAAGTTCACATTCGACATCGTCCGAATCAACATATATTCGACCTCGTTCGAATTAACTTATATTCGACAGTGTTCGAATCGACTTCTATTCGACCTCGTTCGAATTAACTTACATTCGACCTCGCTTGAATCATTTTTCAAGTCCAGATTCGACATCGTTCGAATCGACTTATACTCAACCTCGTTCGAATTAACTTACATTCGACGTCGTTTGAATCGACTTATACCGACCTCGTTCGAATTAACTTACATTCAACCTCGCTCGAATCATTTTTCAATCCCACATTTGACATCGTTCGAATTAACTTACATTCGACCTCGCTCGAATCATTTTTCAATTATGCATTCGACATCATTCGAATTGACTTATATTCGACCTCGCTCAAATTAACTTAAATTCAACCTCGCTCGAATTAGCTTACATTCGACCTCGCTCGAATCATTTTTCAAGTCCGCATTTGACATCGTTAGAATCGTCTTATATTCGACCTCGTTCGGATTAACTTACATTGAACCTCACTCGAATTATTTTTCAAGACTAATATTCGACCTCGTTCGAATCAAGTTATATTCCACCTCAATTGAATGTCTTAACGACCAACGGTGTTCGGACCAACTGAAAGTCAGGGACTTTTACAAAGGGAGACATTCACGGAAAAGCAAAAAGAGCCGAAAATACACAACAAAAAGTAAACGGTTCCATTCAAATCACTCCATTCCAAAAAACATTTTACAAAGGGCTTGAAAGACGCCCCCACAAAAAAAAAACAAAGTCCAAGTACAAAGACTTCACATTGCATCGTCCCCGTCATCATCAACGTTGCCAACATACTCATCATCATACCAAGGATCGGAGGCAAGCCCGTCTAAATCATCTCCATCATCATCCATGCCGGGTGTACCGGGGTCATAACCGCAGACGTCACGAGCTACACGTGCCTTGACGCGAGCGTCCTCGAACTCCGCCTCAGAAACCTTCCCGACCGTCATTAGAGCCCGGTATATATCAAGTTGGTCCTCAACATGAACCCACTTTTCATACAACTCCCGTGACACACTGGGATTAGTAGAAGTATGAGAAGTAGATGGTTGGGCCTGCTGCTGCGCCTTCTCGGCTTTTAGGGCAGCAATCTGGTCATTTAGGCCTGACAACTCCGCCTTTAAACCACCTATCTTCTCTTCAAGCCTCGCTTCCATGAGCGCCAACGTTTCTGCCTCGCTAGCCCGCTCGGACCTGCAGACGCGGAGGGTACCCCCTAGTGCAGTCGCCTCCACCACGGAAGCTATCCTAGCCCTTTCATCCCGCTACAACTCCTTAACCCTGGTGGTCAACTCTGTCACGACCCCAGTTCGCCCTCCGTGAACATGCCGTGATGGAATCTAGTCCCTATAACTAGGTAAGCCTAAAAATGCGGAAAAACAACATAACTTGCGGAATAATTAATTAAAACTGAACAACTAAAGAAAGACTGTATATAAATGCCACTCGGCATATACAACCCAATAATGCAGAAGTACAATATCACCCCAAAACTCGGAAACTCATGGGAACCATAGGCTAACAGAAATATAATACACTGCTCTAACTCCAGAATCTCTAAACAACTATAAGGAAGGAAAAACTGTCCACTAAAGTTGGAATAAGATAGAGACTCCTAGTCTGCGGACGCGGAAGATGTACCTCGAAGTCTCTACTAGATCTCTCAACCTCGGGGATAGTGCGCCTGGGTGGCGGTACCTGGATCTGCACATGAAAAACAAGCGCAGAAAGGGCATGAGTACACCACAGTGGTACTCAGTAAGTGTCAAGCCTAACCTCGGTCGGGTAGTGCCGAGGAAGGTCAGGACCCTATTGTGTTTAAACAATATAATATGAATTTATAGTAAGAAAACATGCAGTAATACTGAGTACAAACAGTGAATAAGATAGGTCAAACAAGGCAATAACCAAAAACACAAGAACAGAGTAAACACGGAATATGTACAACTCAATGACAATGGTAACAATGAGGATATCCCAGGATACCGTCCTGTAGTCCTTTTCTCAACTGTCCAGTGGATCTCCCGGGATACCATCCCGTAGTCCATCATATTTGTATCCAAAGGATCTCCCGGGATACCGTCCCGTAGTCCCAAAGTAAATATGCAGGGGGATCTCCTGGGATACCGTCCCGTAGTCCCAAAGTAAATACGCAGACACAACAAGAAGATATTCATAAATAGAGTGCAAAAATACAAGGCAACAAGTAGTTCTAGCCTAACATGTTTCACGTAGTACAATTAAAGCAACTTAAGCAATTAGGCAATTTAGGGAAACTAGGCATGATTTTCTAAGCTAACATAGACTAAAATTGCAAATAGAGTAAAACAGGTAAGAAAGAAACTCAGTCTAAATATTTAAAGTAAAATCGGAGTTTTCAACAATTTGCACAAATACGTGCTCGTCACCTCACGTACAAGGCATTCAATTACAAAATATCACATCTTAAGGGGAAAGGTCCCCCACACAAGGTTAGACAAACCACTTACCTCGAACCGGCTCAAAATCAACTCGAAATCACACGTTTGCCACGAGTATCCGACTCCAAATGGCCCAAATCTATACAATTCAATTACATATCGTAAATAACATCTCAAGCAACTGATTCTACTATTAAATTCAAAGATAAGGCGCGAAATTAGGTAAAATGACCAAAATGCCCCTCGAGCCCACGTCTCGAAATCGGGTAAAAATTATATTTTCCGGACCCCCATTCACTAACAAACTCACTCAACCAGAAACAATCGAAATCCGATGCCAACAACCCCTTAAATTCTCAAAATTTCGGTTTGGGGAAGTTTCATCAATTTCCCATGGTTTTTACCCCATTTTTGATAATTAAACTAAAGAAAACAACGGGGATTAATGGTCTAACAATGAATCAGGATTAGAAAACGTTACCTATGATCCTTCTCTTCAAAACCCACCGAAATCGCCAATTCCCGAGCTCTCACATGATTTTTTTGACTTATGAACTAAACCCTCGGATTTTTGGAATAAAACACACAGGTATCTTGCACCTGCGGTCCCGATCACTGCACCTAGGTGCGGTATCGCAGCTGCAGAAAAAGCATCACAGGTGCGAGATTCACTTAAGTCCACTGGGGCCGCACCTGCGGTCGTTTGGTCGCGTCTGCGGTCCCGCACCTGTGGAACCCAGGTCGCACCTGCGACCACTGGTCAACCCCCCTCACCATCGCACCTGCGATCAACCCTATCGCGCCTGCGAGTCTGAAACTACGGGAAAACCTTCCCAGGTGCGAAAACACCAGAAGAGGTATGTTCAGCCATTTGATAAGTCCCAATTTCTCCCGTTAAGCATCCGAAACGACCCCGAGGCCCCCCCACCTCAACCAAAACCACCAACCGACCCTAATACCTTATTAGAACTAGGTCGAGCCTTAAAAACACGTCTCATAACATCAAAATCATCGATTATGCATAGGTTCAAGCCTAGAAACTTAGGAAAATTTTAGAATTCACATCTGACACCGAAACACGTCTAAACTCATCCGAATGACCTCAAATTTTGCACACACATCCCAAATGACATGACGGAACTACTACGACTTCCGGAATTCCATTCCGACCCTCAGATCAAAGACTCACTATTGGACTGGAAACTTCAAAAATTCAAATTTCGGCATTTTAAGCCTAAATGAGCTACGGACTTCCAAATTGCATTCCGAACATGCTCCCAACCCCGAAATCACCTAATGGAGCTAACGGAACCATCAGATTTCCATTCCGAGGCCGTCTTCACACTGTTCCGACTACGGGAAACTTTCCAACACCTAAGCTCTCATTTAGGGACTAAGCGTCCCAAAACTCTCTAAAACTCAAAATTGAACATCCCGGCAATTCAATTTAGCAAAAAATAGACTTGGGGAAAATAGTTAATAGGGGATCGGGGCGTTAATTCTTAAGATGACCGGCCGGGTCGTCATATCCTCCTACACTTAAACATTCGTTCGTCCTCGAACGAGCATAAAGACATACCTGAAGTAGTGAAAAGATGAGGGTAACTGTTGTGCATATCCTGCTCGGTCTCCCAAGTTGCCTTCCGGCTGACCCCGCCACTGAACCTTTACTGAAGCAATGTTCTTTCAACTGAGCTTTCTGACCTGCCTGTCCAATATAGCTACCAGCTCCTCAACATATTATAGATCCTTGTCTGATTGGACTGAGCTGAAATCCAAGACATGAGACGGGTCACCGTGATATCTCTGGAGCATCGAAACATGAAATATCGGATGAACTCCTGCCAAGATGGGAGGTAAGGCAAGCTCATAAGCAACCTCCCCAACACGCCTCAATATCTCAAAAGGGCCAATAAACCTCGGAATCAACTTCCTTTTCTTCTCAAATCTCATAACGCCCTTCATAGGCGAAACCCGAAGCAAGACCCGCTCTCCGACCATATATGAAACATCACGAACCTTCCGGTCCACGTAACTCTTCTGTCTGGACTGGGTTGTACGGAGTCTATCCTGAATCACCTTGACCTTCTCCAATGCATCCTGAACTAACTCTGTGCCCAATAGCCTGGCCTCACCTATCTCAAACCAACCCACCGGAGATCTGCACCTCCTACCATATAAAGCCTCATACGGCGCCATCTAAATGCTGGACTGATAGCTGTTGTTGTAAGCAAACTCCGCCAATGTCAAGAACTGATCCCAAGACCCTCCAAACTCAATCACACACACACGGAGCATATCCTCAAGAATCTGAATAGACGCTCGGATTGTCCGTCCGTATGGGGGTGGAATGTTGTGCTCAACTCCACCCTGGTACCTAATTCCTGCTGAACGTCTCTTCAGAACCGTGAAGTGAACTGAGTACCTCTGTCTGAAATAATAGAAACTGGAATACCATGCAGACGAATGATCTCCCGAATATAAATCTCCGCTAACCACTCCGATGAATAAGTAGTCAGTACCGGAATGAAATGGGCTGATTTGGTCAGCGATCCACAATCACCCAAATAGCATCATGCTTCCTCAAAGTCCGAGGAAGTCCAAACACAAAGTCCATGGTGATCCGTTCCCACTTCCACTCTGGAAGCTCAATCTGCTGAAGTAACCCTCCCGGTCTCTGATGCTCACATTTGACCTGCTGACAGTTGAGACACTTGGCTACAAACTCTGCTATATCTTTCTTCATTCTTCGCCACCAATAGTGTTGTCTCAGATCCTGGTACATCTTTGTGGTACCCGAGTGGATGGAATACCGCGAACTATGGGCCTCCTCAAGAATCAACTCCCGAAGCCCATCTACGTTGGGCACACAGATACGTCCCTGCACCCTCATCACCCCATCCTCTCCTATAGTCACATCTCTGGCATCACCCTGCCGGACTCTATCCTGGAGAACTAAAAGGTGGGGATCATCATACTGGCGCTCTCTGATACGATCATGGAGGGAAGACCGAGCAACCACACAAACTAATACCCGGCAAGGCTCAGAAAGGTCCAATCTCACGAACTGACTGGCTAAGGACTGAACATCTAAGGCTAGAGGCCTCTCAGCTGCATGAAGGTATGCCAAACTCTCCGCTCGGCGACTCAAGGCGTCGGCCACCACATTGGCCTTCCCCGGGTGGTATAATATAGTGATGTCATAGTCTTTTAGAAACTCTAACCATCTACGCTGGCGCAAATTTAGATCCTTCTGCCTTAATATGTGCTGCAAACTCTGATGGTCAGTATAAATCTCACAAGGCACACCGTACAAATAATGACGCCAGATCTTCGAGGCATGAACAATGGCAGCTAACTCAAGGTCATGGATAGGGTAATTCTTCTCATGTATCTTCAACTGTTTGGACGCGTAGGCAATCACCCTACCGTCCTGCATCAACACCGCTCCAAGGCCGACTCGTGAGGCATCACAATAAACTGTATAAGACCCCGAACCAGTAGGAAATATCAAGATTGGGGCTGTAGTCAAAGTTGTCTTGAGCTTCTGAAAGCTCGCCTCATACTCCTCTATCCATTGAAATGGAGCACCCTTCTAGGTCAATCTAGTCATAGGGGCCGCAATCGAAGAAAATCCCTCAACAAAACAAAGGTAGTAGCCCGCCAAGCCAAGGAAACTGCGAATCTCTGTAACTGAGGACGGCCTGGCCAACTCTGCACGGCCTCTACCTTTTCCGGATCCACCCGAATGCCCTCACTCGATACTATGTGGCCTAAGAATGCCACAGAACTCAACCAGAACTCACATTTTGAGAACTTTGCATACATCTTCTTCTCTCTCAGGGTCTGAAGCACTGCCCTCAGGTGCTGCTCATGATCTTCCCGACTCCGGGAGTAAATAAGAATATCATCTATGAAAACAATGACGAACGAGTCAAGATATGGCCTTAACACACTGTGCATCAAATGCATAAATGCTTCTGGGGCATTAGTCAGCCCAAATGACATAACTAGAAACTCGTAATGGCCATACCGAGTCCTGAAGGCAGTCTTCGGGATATCTGGCTCTCAAATCTTCAACTGATGGTAACCTGAGCGCAAATCAATCTTAGAAAATACTTGTGCGCCCTGAAGATTGTCAAATAGATCATCAATACAAGGCAAGGGACAAAGGTTCTTCACTGTAACCCTTTTCAACTGGCGCTAATCAATACACATGCGCATAGAACCATCCTTTTTCTTCACAAACAAGACAGGAGCACCCCAAGGTGAAACACTGGGTCGAATAAAACCCTTATCAAGCAATTCTTGTAACAGATCCTTCAAATCCTTCAACTCAGGAGGAGCCATACAGTACGGAGGAATGGAAATGGGTTGAGTGTCCGACAACAAATCAATGCCAAAATCAATGTCTCCATCGGGCGGCATGCCCGGAAGATCAGCCGGAAACACATCGGGATAATCCCGTACCACTGGAACTGAATCAACAGAAGGGGTATCAACATTGACATCTCTCACATAAGCTAAATACGTGGCACACCCCTTCTCGACCATACACTGAGCTTTAAGGAAAGAGATAACTCTACTGGGAGTGTGATCTAAGGTACCACTCCACTCAACACGCGGAATACTTGGCATAGCCAGCGTCATGGTATTGGCGTGACAATCAAGAATAGCATAATGGGGCGACAACCAATCCATGACCAAAATAATATCAAAATCCACCATATCGAGTAACAGTAAATCCGTACTAGTCTTAAAACCACGAATAGTAGCCAAACACGACCGATAAACGCGGTCCACAGCGAGAGAATCTCCCACAGGAGTAGAAACATAAACAGGAGAACTCAAAGAATCTCGGGCTATACCCAAATGCGAAGCAAAATAAGAAGACACATAAGAACACGTGGAGCCTGGATCGAATAGAACCGATGCATCTCTGTGACAAACTAGTATAATACCTGTAATGTCAATATCAGAGGCAACACCTCGGTACGAGCAGGAATATCATAATATCTGGCCTGGCCTCCCCCTCGAGGGCTACCTCTACCTCCCCGACCTCCGCCCCTAGCTGGCTGGGCAGATGGGGTAGCAGCTGGAGCTGTGATCATGGCCTGAGAACTCTGCTGAGCACGATGTGGCTGAAAAGACTGTGAAGATGCACCCCTACTAAGTCTAGGGCAGTCCCTAACCAGATGGCGTGTATCTCCACACTCGAACAAGCTCTAGGAGGACGTGGTGGCTGTGAATGGCTAGGGCCAGGTCTGCTAGACTGACCTTTGAAAGCACCTCGCGCAGGAGGCGCGGTAGAAACTGGAGGTGCATAGTAAGGCTCCTGAGGCCTGGGCGGAGCTGGGGTACCGTTGGCTGCTGGAAGAGCTGAATGAACGGGGCAGACCATATAACCCCTACCATGTCGACCTGCTACTGGGGTACGGGCACCAGAGTAGTGGCCCGAATCTCGAGACCTATTGGACTCTCTCTCCTCTCGCTCCCTAGCGAGCATACCCTCGATCCTCCTAGCAATGCTCACTACCTATTGATAAGGAATGTCCATCTCCAACTCTCGAGCCATGCTAGATCTGTTGGGTGGGATAAGACCCTCGATGAACCGGCGAACCCTCTCACGGACAGTAGCAACCAAAATCGGTGCATGCCTAGCCAATCTGGTGTAACGGATAGCATACTCTGAAACTGTCATAGCACCCTGGTGCAAATGCTAAAACTCTGCGTGCCATGCGTCCCTGAGGCTCTGAGGAACAAACTCTCTCAGGAACATATCTAAGAACTGGGTCCAGGTCAGTGAAGAAGCCTCGTATGGACTATCTAACTCATAAGTGCGCCACCAATCATAGGCGGCTCCGCGAAGCTGGAAGGTAGTAAAGGAAACCCGACTAGATCCGGCTATGCCCATAGTGCGAAGAATACGGTGGGACTCCTCTAGAAACTCCAAGGCATCGTCTGATGCTAGACCACTGAATACCGGAGGATCATACTTCTTGAACCTCTCAAGTCTCCGCTGCTCGTCCTCTGAAGCAGCTGACCCATCCTCGGGCTGAACTGGCACTACGGGCGGTGCAGGAATGATCTCTAGGACCTGTTCTACATGCACTTGTTTCTCAGGAGTGCGGGTGGCGGGAGTCTGTGCTCCGCCCCCGGCCTGGGATGTGGCTGCAGCAACAGGAAGCAACCCTGCCTGAGCCAGAGTGGTGTAGATAGACATGAACTGAGCTAACGTCTCCTGAAGGGCTGGAGTAGTGTGGCAGTAGGCATGTCAGGTGCCTGGACTTTGGCTGGATCCGCTGGTGGTACCTCGGCGGCAGCTCGTGCAGGTGCTCTTGCTGCACCACGTGCGCGTCCTTGGCCTCTACCTCGGCCCCGGCCTCTGACGGCTACAGTAGGGGGCACGGGTGCCTGATCGTCCCGAGTAGCACGTGTCCTCACCATCTTTGAGAGAATAGAAGACAAAGGTTTAGAATTGATGTCAAAAAATATCCCATGACAAGGAAATCAAATGACGTAAAGATTTTTCCTAAACAGTTATATAGCCTCTCGTAGATAAGTACATACGTCTCTGTACCGATTAGCGAGATTCTAATAAACCGGCCTCTGTTCCGTGACTCCTATGAACCTAGAGCTCTGATACCAACTTGTCACGACCCCGGTTCGCCCTCCGTGAACATGTCGTGATGGAACCTAGTCCTTATAACTATGTAAGCCTAACAATGCGGAAAAACAACATAACTTGCGGAATAATTAATTAAAACTGAACAACTAAATAAAGACTGTATATAAATACCGCTCAGCATATACAACCAAATAATGCGGAAGTCTACAATATCACCCCCAAAACCCAGAAACTCACGGGAACCACAGGCTAACAGAAATATAATACACTGCTCTAACTCCAGAATGTCTAAAAACTGTAAGGAAGGAAAAATAGTCCACTAAAGCTGGAATAAGATAGAGACTCCTAGGCTGCGGACGCAGCAGATGTACCTCGAAGTCTCTGCTAGATATCTCAACCTCGGGGATAGTGCGCCTGGGTGGCGGTACCTGGATCTGCACATGATAAACATGCGCATAAGGGGCATGAGCACACCACAACGGTACTCAGTAAGTGCCAAGCCTAACCTTGGTCGGGTAGTGACGAGAAAGGTCAGCGCCCTACTGAGTTTAAACAATATAATATGAACTTATAGTAAGAAAACATGCAGTAATAATGAGTACAACAGTGAAATAAGACAGGTCAAACAAGGAAATAACCAAAAACACAAGAACAGAGTAAACACGGAATATGTACAGCTCAATGACAATGGTAACAATGAGGATCTCCCAGGATACCGTCCCGTAGTCCCAAAGTAAATAGGCAGGGGGATCTCCCAGGATACCGTCCCGTAGTCCCAAAGTAAATAGGCAGGGGGATCTCCCAGGATACCGTCCCGTAGTCCCAAAGTAAATAGGCAGGGGGATCTCCCAGGATACCGTCCCGTAGTCCCAAAGTAAATAGGCAGGGGGATCTCCCAGGATACCGTCCCGTAGTCCCAAAGTAAATAGGCAGGGGGATCTCCCAGGATACCGTCCCGTAGTCCCAAAGTAAATATGCAGGGGGATCTCCCGGGATACCTTCCCATAGTCCCAAAGTAAATACGCAGCCACAACAAGAAGATATTCAGAAATATAGTGCAAAAATACAAGGCAACAAGTAGTTCTAGCCTAACATGCTTCACGTAGTACGATTAAAGCAACTTAAGCAATTAGGAAATTTAGGGCAACTAGGCATGCTTTTCTAAGCTAACATAGACTAAAATTGCAAATAGAGTAAAACAGGTAAGAAAGAAACTCAGTCTAAATATTTAAAGTAAAATCGTTTTTTTCAACAATTAGCACAAATACGTGCTCGTCACCTCACGTACAAGGCATTCAATTACCAAATATCACATCTTAAGGGGAAAGGTCCCCCACACAAGGTTAGACAAACCACTTACCTCGAACCGGCTCAAAATCAACTCGAAACCACACGTTTGCCACGAGTATCCGACTCCAAATGGCCCAAATCTATACAATTCAATTACATATCGTAAATAACACCTCAAGCAACTGATTCTACTATTAAACTCAAAGCTAAGGCGCGAAATTAGGTAAAATGACAAAAATGCCCCTCGGGCCCACGTCTCGAAATCGGGTAAAAGTTATATTTTCCGGACACCCATTCACTCACGAACTCACTCGACCAGAAACAATCGAAATCAGATGCCAAAAACCCCTTAAATTCTCAGAATTTCGGTTTAGGGAAGTTTCATCAATTTCCCATGGTTTTTCACCCCATTTTGATAATTAAACTGAAGAAAACAACAGGGATTAATGGTCTAACAATGAATTAGGATTAGAAAACGTTACCTATGATCCTTCTCTTCAAATCCCACTGAAAATCGCCAATTCCCGAGCTCTCACACGATTTTTTTGACTTATGAACTAAACCCTTGGATTTTTGGAATAAAACACACAGGGATCTCACACCTGCGGTACCGATCACTGCACCTGCGGTACCTCACCTACGGTACCGCACCTGCGGAAAAAGCATCGCAGGTGCGAGATTCACTTAAGTCCACTGGGGCCGCACCTGCGGTCATTTGGTCGCGCCTGCGGTCCCGCACCTGCGGAACCTAGGTCGCACATGCGACCACTGGTCAACCCCCTCACCATCGCACCTGCGATAAACCCTATCGCGCCTGCGAGTCCGCACCTGCGGGAAAACCTTCGCAGATGCGAAAACACCAGAAGAGGTCTGTTCAGCCATTTGATAAGTCTCAATTTCTCCCGTTAAGCATCCGAAACGACCCCGAGGCCCCCGGGACCTCAACCAAAATCACCAACCGACCCTAATACCTTATCCGAACTAGGTCGAGCATTAAAAACACGTCTCATAACATCAAAATCATTGATTATGCATAGGTTCAAGCCTAGAAACTTAGGAAAATTCTAGAATTCACATCCGACATCGAAACACGTCTAAACTCATCCGAATGACCTCAAATTTTGCAGACAGATTCCAAATGACATGAAGGAACTATTTCGACTTCTGGAATTCCATTCCGACCCTCGGATCAAAGACTCACTATCGGACTGGAAACTTCAAAAATTCAAATTTCGGCATTTTAAGCCTAAATGAGCTATGGACTTCCAAACAGCATTCCGAACACGCTCCCAACCCTGAAATCACCTAACGGAGCTAACGGAACTATCAGATTTCCATTCTGAGGCTGTCTTCACACTGTTCCAACTACGGGCAACTTTCCAACACCTAAGCTCTCATTTAGGGACTAAGCGTCCCAAAACTCTCTAAAACTCAAAACCGAACGTCCCGACAATTCAATTTAGCAGAAATAGACTTGGGTAAAACAGTTAATAGGGGATCGGGGAGTTAATTCTTAAGACGGCCGATCGGGTCATCACAAACTCGCCCCTCAAGCCGATGGCCCTAGCTTCGCTCCGCTCAAGCTCGACCTTAAGGATGCCACCTGGGCCTGAAGTTCAGCATTTCGGCCATCACTCCCTTTCTCACCTTGAGCTCGTCTTCTTTAGTTCTCAGCGCCCCCTCAAGCACGCTGCACCTGCCAATGGCCCTCATGATCTCACCGTCCTTCTCCCTCAGCTCCTCATCTTTTTTCTTCAGCTCATCACGAAGCATCTGAAATTGGTCATCCTCACCAAGTATGTTGACCAGCGTTCGGTGCTTAGAACGGTATACTCTGTACTTGGATCCTATGTTCTTGTAGAGGATAGTCATTTACTCTTCTCGCCGATCACGCTCACTCTCCAAAATGAGGGTCTGGTATATAGAAGAAGATGGATCCGCAGAGGCAAACAACACAAAATAAGTGAATAAAGTTAAAATGTGGAAGGAAAACTTACTCCCAGGGCCATGCCGGAGATGCCCAGTGATAGGTCCGCATCCTTAAGCTTCTGTAACTTCTTGTTCTCAGAATCCGCGCACAAAGAAGGGAAGGCCGGAACCACTCGTTCTGAGTTAACCAAGAGGTTATAATCTACGGGGATGACAATGTTATAGTTAGACCCCTCCGTCCTTATTTCAACTCGAGTGAACCTCTCTTCAGATCCACCAGACAAGAAACTCAATTTCGCAGTGCTGCTGAGTCGTCAGACTTATCCTGCTCCTTCGCCTGCGGATTAAGCTGTAGAAGGCAACCAAGCAAACCTTGGCAACTGGCAATTTCAAGGATCAGGGGAGGTATGAAATGGTTATCTCGGCTGGGAATCAAGCCCCAACACAAAGAGCTGTGGGCCAGGTTGCTTTGCTTTATCGGATCAATCAGTGTGCAGTGGGCAAGCTCTTTCCCAAGTCGCTGAGCTGTTTAACAGAGGGAAGGTCAAAGAGCTGTGGGGCTAGGAGTGTTCTCAATCTTAGCATTCCGAGACAAAGCCTGGGTCGTCGAACTAAAGAATCTCAGCATTGGCCATAAAAACGCGTTTGAAGGCCTGTTTCTGGGACCGATAGGGAGGGGTCTAAAACTGGAATTTCTGCTATATCAACCTTCCAAACCAAAAGGGGATTCCGCTCCCTTTGGTCGAATGAGTTTCACTATTCGTTGTTCGTTGAACTATGTTCAACTCATTCAGAGACTACGTACCTCATTCTGTGAAACTCAGCTACTAAATGAGTTGAACATAGTTACACTCATTTGAAACNAGTCTCGCACCTCCTCCAGCATGGAAGTAACCTCAACGCCTAGTGGATGCACTGACTCCGCATCCAAAACAATCAGCCTCTCAGGTTCGGTATCGGTAGCGCTAACCCTACAAGTCTCTACTCCCCGCCTTTTCAGCCGTGCCGCCTCCTCCTCGCCGGTAAATGACTCGTCGATCAGATTCAAAACAGGGTGGCCAGAGGTCTCAGCCGACATAATGGCCGCCTATGGGCCGGAGTCACCCAATGGCAGAGTTAGGGTTTGATCACTCTATACGGACTCGGCCAGTACGAACTGCATCCCAGCCGAGGCGGCTGCCTGACAGAATGCAAGTACGGGAGCCTTCGCCTTTTTAGAAGCTCGTCGACCTGATACAAAAAGAAGGCCATATCAAAGGGCAACAGTAAATAGCAACAAGTTATAACGAAGATAAAATGGTTGTAAAACTAAAATCCAACTTACCGGTTGAAGGCTTGGGCCCAAACTGCTTATTGAAGGATGCCCAGTCACGAATCCCCACGGTGTGAGGCAGGACGCAGGCTACCCAGTCGCTGATGTCAGTAACCAGGGAAGGTGGACGTATCTCAGCTACAAAAGGAAAATAAGTCAAACACAAAAAAAAACACGAAGAAGAGTGAGTAAACATATTTCAAATAGTAAAAAGACTTACGATTGAAGTTCCATTGCTCTCCGCACGGGTTCGCACCAAGTGCTCGGTTTTGATGAAGAAGTACCTGAACTAAAATTGATGGTTCGCCTTGTGGCCATCCCCTCCACCAACCATTTGGTTCTGCGGTGGCGAAGATGAATCATTGTACCTCTGTAGAAGCTCAGCGCGAAAAGGTGCAGAAGGTGACGAACGGAGACTTTGCAGCCGGCCAACTCCGCTAATTTCGTCAACATGAGGAAAATTTTGTAAAGGTAGGGAGAGAGTTGCGCCGGGCATACACCGTAAAAATGAAGAACTCATCCGCTAATGGAAGAAGGGGAAGATTATAGCCTACCAAGAATGGATAGGCGTAGAATGTGCAATACCCGGGCCGATAGACCCATATCACGTCATCCCTCGCCGGAATGATATCAATATGAGCGGGAACATGGTATTTTGATCTGAGGGCTGAGATCTGCTTCGACCCCATCTCGGACAATACCAGATCGGGGGTATGGAACAGGCTCTTTTGAGAAGTCGTTCCTAGAAGTGGGGTCGCGTGGAATAACCTCCTCCACGATGGGAAAGCTTTTGTCTTCTACCACCATGGGCTCACCGCCACTAGAAGGCATGGTCACCGACACTAGGGTAGCATCAGAGACTATTTCATAGTTGTGAGTCGAGTTGGTCATTTTTCAGTAGGCGTATGCGGTGGGGCTGGGAAAGAAAGAGTATTGACGGAAGAAGAAATAGGAAGCAAGGATAGATGAAGAAGAAGAAGAAGAAGAAGAAGCAGGTGTAGAAATGAAGTAGGAAATGCGAAAGTTTAATTTAGAAACTCCCCTCCCTCTATTTATAAACAATTATGGCGCTCGAATCGATGCAAGTAACCGTCAGTGGCTCTAAAACTGAAGCACAGAGGCTCAGAAATGACGTAGTGCATTGGAAGGTGCGTAATGATTACGCACGTGGCCGTGATGTCATCCTACGCCAACCATGACCCTTGGGAAGTCATGTCACCATTTCGAAGTTGATCACTTCTGCTCAGTCATCACGTCGGAATTTCTCCTGACCGATTGTAGATAAAATCCGCTCACCGAGGTCGTCCAAGAAGATGACCTTAGTAAGCGGAGGGACTAACTGTATGGGTCAAAATCAACCTAGGCTTAGCGGATGTAAATGGACGAGTTGTGGTCGAGGTCGAGCAAGGCTCAGTAGCGAGGAGTCGCCAAGCAAGAGACCAGGACCGAGGTCAAGTAGAGAACGGGTAGTAGCAATGGTTAAAATAGTCTTAGAACTATGAAAAGGAATATTCTATTGAATATTCCTTTTATTGTACTTTTTAGGATTTCCTAGGAATATCCCTTATAAATAATAGGAGATAGGGAACAAAAAGGGGATCTTTATTTTTTCTGATAAGAGTATCTTGTAAAAGGCTGACTATCAGGAATATATACAAAAGCTTGTCTTGTCGTTCCTGTTTGGTTTTCATTGTTTGTTCTACTTTTCTACTCACAAGATCCAAGAACACTTTGTCCATCATCATAGTTTATTGTCACACGTTGCTGTCAGACGAAGGAATCGTCCACATCATTCAATATTTGGGTGATAAATTTCCTCTATTTACATTGATTGCCCTTTGTTACATTTATCGTTTACCATTACTCTCATATTTATTGACAATCATTGAGCATATACTTAATATTTAACAATCTCGATCACAGTCTCATATCACCGACATCCTTTAATTTTAGATCTAGAATTTATTATGCTTAACTAGGATTTGCCCATTATTACTCTACATAATTAGTTTAACAGAAAGTTTAACACTTTTTGGTCAAATAGTTATGCTGGATTTTGAAACTTTTGCATGCAAAACTCTAACAAATTGTGCTGGAGTTTAAAAACACCCTCTATGTAAATCCAACATATATATAATTGCATAGCATAAATTACATAATCCGTATACCAATTTAAAATTGGTTAAACATCAAACATGTGTAATTATTTCAATATCCAAGTAATGCAAGTTTTTCTTTGAAGCATACTGTAAAAGTTTGTCCTTAGAACTTCTAAATACTATAAATAAGAACTTAAATCATTGCAGGTTGATGCAGATTCAATGGAAGTTATGCACTATTTTGCTGATAATAATATTACTTACTCAATGTTTTGAATGAATGTAGGTCATTGATGATGTGATTTGGGGGAGTTGAGATCAGCCATTGCTATAGGGAAAGAAACAAGGCCGATGATCTACTAGTTAAGAAGGAGCAGCAAAGCAACTTTTGGGGATGTAGTATTCGTAGAAGTTCCCTCTATATTTACCTACGAACCAATTAGACGCAATTCCTGATTAGCCGTAGTTTTTCTAAGGACGGGAGTAAGAGGTTTTGGTTTTTGGGGTATGTAACATAACTAGTAATTTTATATTAAAAAAATTGTTCACTTTCATTTTATTAGCAGTAATGTTTTTGATTGTCTTGTAGCTCTTTGTGAGCATGTTTATGTACTTTTTTTAATGGGTAAGGTTTTGTCATCCTCCCCTTAACCCCCGGCTAGTTCGGTCTAGAAGGTTCAAGCAAGGGATGTGAATTGAGTCCAAGTTGTGGAGAAATAGGGGCCTTTGTTTTTTCATCTTTCCTAAGTCGATCTATAAAATTCTTCATCTATGTACGTAACAGTAAGGTTGGTGCATTGCCTATTTATTGTTCTCGCCCGAGAGCCAAAACGAACATGCTTGCTACCTACTGTATTGGACCTTTCTAATGACTTAAGCTACTATTATTGCAAGAGTCTATGGTCCAAGTGACCTAGCTACAATGTAACGACCCTGTTTAGTTAATAAGTACTATATATTAAGCATCTTTCTTATAAAAAAGACACATACTGATGCGTGGCTAGAATTCATGATTTTAAGCATTATATACCTTGCATTTTATGTGCTTTAATGATAAAA
>ML437199.1:83101-108751 GCA_005239525.1 Nicotiana knightiana
ATTTTAGTTAATTATTTGTTTGAGTTTAGTTTAGTTGATAGTTAATCACAAGTCCCTGTGGGTACGATATCTGGACTTAAAATCCTATATTACTTGTCGACCACGTACACTTGCGTGTGCATTGGGAAATCAACCAACACATACCGTAAAAGATTGGGAAAAATTCACATAAGAACAACTGGGCTCCCTACTTTTCAATTTTATAGCCCATATTTTAATTTACAATTAACAAACCAAAAAATAATAGGCTAATATTCAACATTCAACTCCAATAGGTTCTCGAAAATTACTATTTAATTTTTAAAAAAGATTGCTCAAGCTTTTAAGTTAATTTTCGAATCAGTAACTGTGACTCAAATATTAGTTCAACAAACCAAATCCATTTGGGTGGTGAAAATTAGATTTTTAACAAGCATAAATACAAGGATTTAAATTCCGAATTTGATTTTGTGAAAAATTTAGAGTTGGTGTTATTTAGACTTGTTAGAAATAGTATAATGAGGTTGTATATAAAATTTGAATTCATTTAATGGAGATTTGGACTGGTTTTGAACAAGAATTGTAACTAAAAATCGTGGAAGAAGTTCATCTACAGACGCTTGTATAAAGGTGTATAAAATTGTATAACAGTGTATAAGATGTGTTTATACACTCATATACACTATTATACAAGATTATACATAATTATACAAAAAACTGACTTTGCCTTCTTCCTTGCGTCTTTTCTGAAATTCAACTCAACTCTGGCTCAAATCTACTCCAAATTACTTCAAATTTAAATTGTGAACTCCTTTTGATATTTTTAATCAAGTGGAATAACACACAATCCAAACAACTAACAAACTCAAAAAATCCTATTTTTGAAAGCAAAGCTTTGAATGGCCTTCAATGGTGGACTTTTACTCTACAATTTTCTTACATTGTAACCAGGTGTCATAGTGGGAGAAGCAATAATGGCGAACGTATCCTTGAAGCATATGTAGAAGATATGAGAAGAAAAGAGAGTGAAAGCAATTGTTGTAAGAACACAAATTTTCAATTTGCTAGTGCTTTCAAAATATGTATAATATGAGCTAGATCGAGTAAAATATAAAAACATGAGTCATTTTTTATTATGGTGTGAAATTATGTATATTTTCTTGTAATTCTTTCAAAAAGATTTTGTATCAATAGAAGGAAATATTTATTTATTAATTATTTCCAATACTGGGCCCCCCTTTTGGATACAACAAACTTGAAATATTTGCATTGGATGAGGCTCCCAACTTTTTTAACTTGTTCAACATCCCCACTGTCACCAATTGTTGTTAGCTCCGCCTCTGCTCTCTCATCTCTCACCTTTCTTCACTCGGCCAATCTTCACGCTTAAATTCCTGAAACCCCCCACTTCGTTATTCTCGCCCCTCTCCATCTTCAAATAATTCGTAAACCTCTCTTACTTCCTTCACACATACATCAATGGCTTCTACAGCTCTGTCACAATCTCTATTCTCCACTCTCAGTTCTCACAGAAACCTTGAGAATGGCTCACTTCCTTTGAAAAGATCAATGCTCAAACAATCACTTGTTGTCTCAAGATCACATTCCCTTAAAACTCATTTCAAAAATAGCTTCATCACCAACTGTGCCTCTCCTGAAAATGACGCAACTTCCAAATCTGAAACCCCAATTGAATTGAGTATGCATTTGCCTGCCCCATTCTTTCTTATCTGTTTGAATTCAGTATGCATTGGTCTTCTTATCTGTTTTTATTGAGTATGAATAAGATTGGCTTAGTATTGTTCTTTGTGAGTGTTTAAATTTAATTTTTAGGAACATTGATGCTGGAATTGTTGTGAAAATTTTGGTTTTGTGTCTCGACATTTTTGTTTTGTTTTCAAAAAAGTAAGTAAGCAAAACGTGTTTGGACAAGAAAATAGAAAAAAATGAACTGTTTGAAAACAAATTCTTCTTGTTCTAGTGTTAAAGTTTGAATCTTGGTTTATTTTTAGGGTACCCAGCATTTCCTACTGTGATGGATGTCAATCAGATTCGCGAGATTTTACCCCATCGGTACAGAATTCGACTCTGTCGCAAATATTATTTAAAATTTTTTGTTTGAATATATGTATGTATGAGGGTTTACTGATAGGAGTTGCATGAATTTCAGTTTTCCATTTCTACTGGTGGATAGAGTGATTGAATACAATCCGGGAGTGTCAGCTGTGGCTATAAAGAATGTGACAATTAATGATAACTTTTTTCCTGGTCATTTCCCTGAGAGGCCAATCATGCCTGGTGTCCTCATGGTTGAGGTATATATCTCATTCACTTCTCATTCCATGATTGATAATGGATATATGCTTTAACATTGGTTGTAAGTTTCACTTTTTTAAAGTTTATTCTTATTGAATGTTCAAAAAAGTAGAGATCCTTCTTCAAAATTATACGTTTGCTTCTTTCTACTTTTGGCGCCATTATTATGATGTTATATGTTAAAGTACCAGCATTTGCAAACAGAAAACTTCAAGTAGTTCACAATTCATCAAAAGCAATCTCTTATGTGCAGTTTATTCAGCAAATAGGATAAAGTGGCTTCACTATACAAAGTTAGCTAGACAAAATCATTATATAGTCAAGGTGTAGTTCACTCAATTGATGAAGTTTCTCAATCTCTCAGGCTTCAAACTTGAATACTTTCTCTAGCATTTTAGAATTTTTTACTGAGTGAAAGTAATTAAGCTCTTTTTTCACCTTGTTTTTTTTTCTAATCCTGGTCAAAGGTGGACTAAAGATGAAACTAATCCTCAAATTGAAAAGAGAAATAAAATAGCTAAATGGAGTGCCTACTCTGCCCTGTCAATTGACCTAATAAAAATGAAGAAACTGTCACTGATCTTCTTATTATGACCACATTGTCTTGTCTAGGGGAATCTCTAGTCATTTCCATTAGATTGGAAGTCAAGTGAAATGCTATTTTAGATGTTGACACATATACGTGTTTAAGAGCATTTTATGTTCTTAAGTAGAGTATGGGACCATTTTTGTGTGGCTATAATCCTCTAGCCAATGTACACACTTAATTAACGTCGCTTTTGAAAAGTATTTAGAAAGATCACTAGGTTATTTTGGGGGAATAATACATAAATACCTCTTTGAACTTGTCCTGAATTTTCAGTTACACACTTAAACTTTGCGGGCAACCCTTGTTCTTGATCAAAATGTATCTATTAGCACCTTGGTTGTTGACGGCAGAGAAAGTGCATATGAGCATGTGAGAAGCCAAAAGCAAGTTAGAGAATACAGTCTCTTTAACACGTGAGCTGCAATTGACTTAAATTAAAAGTCTCCTCCTCCTAAATCCTTTTCCTAAAAATGTAGCCTCTTTAACTCACACTTATTCTCTCCCTTCCTTGTCACTATCCATCTCCACGAACAACTACAGCCTCTCCTTCTTTCATCTCTCTTTGACCCAAAACCATCTATTCACACTAACTTCCTATCGTTGCCAAACAAAAAGGATTCTTCCAATTTACCTATCATTCCTGGGTTCAAAATTTTCTATCCCGCAGGTCCACATTCTTATCTTATTATGACTTTGGAGTTTGGGCCAACATGTGAGCAGCTCGACTATTCCATCAGGTACCTGGTTATAGCTTGCGCGCACCTCGACTATTCCATCGGGTACCTGGTGCCAGCTTGCGCGCACCTCGACTATTTCACCGGTACTACCTCCATCAGTGCAAGTACTAGGTATCTCGCCCACCAAGGCTTAGACAGGGAGAAATTACTTAGTATTTTTCCTCCGCGGAATTTGAACCTAAGACCTCATGTTCTCCTCTCACTTTATTGACCACTAGGTTATACTCTTGGATAGGTTCATATTCATTTTTCTTATTGCATTGTCAGATTTTCCTCCTTTGCAGTATGTCCTCCATGTTGGCTCCTCTAACAGCTTCTCTCTTTTTTCTCTGTTTTATTAAAAAATTCCAGCCCAAGTCCTTCAATAGTTTCATATAACTTCTTGGGCTTATAGTAACTACTAAGAGATATGCAGCACAACACAAACATCATAAAGGAGGAAGGGACATAGACTATAGAGAAGCCATGAACACAATCTCCCCATGCCATCTAAAGCTTTCTGCTTTCTCCCACACAATAGTACCACACTCCCTCTTTTTCACTCCCTTTCTTGCTTTACCAAGCTCAAGTTCCACGGCTAAGGCCCACTTTTCAAACTACAAAAAGGCAATATTAAACTATAGGCTTTTGGCTGAATCTGAGGTATCAACATGATCCACGGTGGTGGTGCTAATACCTCTAAGTACCAATTTTGTGCTCTTGCTTTAATGGGGCAAAGAAGAATGTATTCCTGTCTTATGATATGGCTTGTTTTGTTTCTGTATCTGAAAAAGGTTAGGCAAACTGGCTAAGAGAAGGTGAGCAGTTCCACGACACTATACCATGAAAATGGAGCGGAAGGTGCAGATCAAAGTCTATTAAATTTAAGGTTTGTTAGTATGTGTTTGGTTTTTTTTTTTTTTTTTTTTTTTTTTTTTTTTTTTTTTTTTTTTTTTGTTTTTGTTTGTTTTTGGGTGGGGGGGGGGGGGGGTGGGGGGGGGGCGGAGAGAGAGGGGTAGGAGACGGTTAAAGAGCATAAGGAAATGAAAAAAAATAAAAAAAAAATATTATGTGACAAATCAGGTGGCAATGCAGTTTTACAACTGCCAGGGTCTTATTTGTTAGTATATGTCACGTGGCTTGTTAGGATGGTAGGACATACATTTTAAACAAGAACAACGGGATAATAGGTCTCCCAAAACACTTAAGTGAGTAGTCAGCATTTCGGGACAAGTTGAGTTTATGTATCATCCCTTGTTTCTGGATTTCAAAATACTGAGATGTACTTCACAAAGTGTAGATGATTAGTGCAAGGAGATCTGTGGTTATCTAATAACATAAGAACAGTGAAAACACAAGCTATAGGCTAAGTTGCACGAACTCTTCGATTTTGGTGCCGTCCCCGTCCCCATACGAGACGGGGACGGGAGTGGGAGCGGGATACGTCCCGGATACGGTTTGACCGACTTCAGACACTTTGACCGGAGTCCATCCACAAAATTGGGAGAAAAATTGAGATTTTGAATTCTCAAAATAAAAAATAAACAGATTTAGGAGAATGAAAGAATAATGTCCATCTTGGAGAATAAATGATTGAATTCTACAATATTCATGTAAGTTTTTCACAGAATATCTCTCAAAATCTATAATATTTTTATAGCTTTATTTTTTATTAGCAGAATTGCCGCACCCGTATCCATATCCGGATCCGCACCCCCGAATCTTAAAATTTAGATTTTGTCGAATCTGATACTCGAATCCGTTTCCGTATCGGATACCCGCACCCGAGTCCGAGCAACTTAGGCAATAGGTGTTGCACTGTGAGGAATGATATAGAAAGAATTTCAAAACGATTGACCACTACGCTAATTTATTGCATGAAGAAGATAGCCCAGCTACACTTTCCGCGTGATGGCTAAGATGTGTTTGGCGTAAATGTCAAATCGTGTGCACGGCATACTCAATGTTTAAGAACAGTCTGTTGTGTGCTTTGTGATTTTGGGCAGTTGAAGCTTTTAGAACTATCTTTGTAAACGTATGTGCGCAGTGTTTTTGAGAGCGAGAAGCACAAAAAATGACAGGGGCTCGCTTCGCTTCAAAAGCAAAGCGCGAAGCGTAGCGCACGCTCCATTGAAGTGAAGCGCAATTCTTAAAAACATAAAGTATCCCTTGTAAAGGGACAAACATCATGAAATAAACTGAAATATAACGTGTGTGTATATATATGTATATATATAACTGAAATCAGCAACACCTCAATTAAGTTAAATTTAATAACTGAAATCAGTAACATTTCAAAGAAAAAGGAAAAAAACTGGAAAAAATAAATAATAATAAGTTGTAATATACTAAAGTCAGCAAAGAAGAAACATTTCAAAATATAATTATTAAGTTTATATACTGAAATATACACAAAAATAATAAATAAAGGCTAAATAAGAAGAATAAAAGGAAAAAAATGACCATTGCCTGCCCTAGTAGTTAGCACAGTCGACGGGAAGAAGAAAGAAGAGAGAAAAGAAGGAGAAGAAAAGAGGAGAAAAAGAAGAAAGAAGAAAGAAGAAAAAAAAAAAGAAGAAATTACGTGGAGGCTGGACGGACTTCTGGAACCCTAGTAGCAGCGATGCTCGATGGAATGGAAGAAAGGAAGAAATGTCTTCACTATGTTTTGTATAATATAAAAAAGACCCAATTTTTTTTAAAAAAAAACTGACCCCTTTTGACTGAAGCGATCGCTTTTTCGCTTCAGGTGTTGAAGAGATCGCTTTTGATGGTCGAGTCGCCTCAGCTTCAGAAAAGCGATGAGCTGTCACTTTGCTTATCGCTTAAAGCGACGAAGCGATCGCTTTTTTAAGCACTGTATGTACGTGTCGAGAACTTAGTAGTTGTATTTATACAAACTCCTTATTTGTATCAATGACTGCTACACTTCCTGTAAACCGTTAGCAGCAAAGCTTCATGGACATGATGTTGTCTCAGCATGGAAGAAAATGTGTGATAAGTGTAACTCCAGATAGTTTTGCAATTTAACATTTACTATAAAAAGAGTTTCTGTAATATTAATTACTGCAGCTCTTCTTAAGTTCTTCTGGTAGCGGTGAGCATGTAGTTTTCTAGTGGTTCTTCGGTGCATCTGTATGCCTGTTAGTTTGGTGAGAGTAAATAGCACTTGTGTCAACTCCATATTCCTCATGATAAATATTACAATCTACTCCTCTTAGGAACCTTCTGCGCTAGAGCTTCAAGGTCCTAATGTTATCATATCAAAGATAATATATGTGATTTTATTATTATAGACGTCAATGAGGAATGCACAGATAAAAAAAATGATATGTGATTCTATTATTTTGATATTTTCGTCCTCTGATAGAAAATGCTTTTTATTCACTAATGCAGCCAGCTTGAGTCCGTTGCAGTTTGCACCCCTTAAGTGTATCCTTTTCTTTGTGATTTGCATCTTGTCCTTTTATTTTTTAATGATTTAAACTCTAACCTCTTTATTTCCTTGCGTAACAATCAAACCACCATTTTTATAAATTTTTCATGAGGGAAAATAGGAAATACAACAAAAAGAAAATAAATAAAGAGAGATTAAATAAAACGATGTTGGTCTGGTTTCCAAAGCAAAAGACGAGTGATAGTTATCTTCTCTTTGCTTCATCACCTAAAGCATATCGACAAGCTCAAGACCAAAGCAAATTAAAGACCAGTCTCAATTATCTTCTCTTTCATTCACTTCACCTAAAATGGACAAGCTCTTTGTTCTTTGGTTGCCTCACTTTTGTTGTTTCGTTATTAGATTTTGATGGGTGTCCATTTCTGTTTAATTTAGGCAATGGCACAAGTTGGCGGCATAGTTATGCTGCAACCTGAAGTGGGTGGATCCCGGGAGAATTTCTTTTTCGCTGGAGTAGACAAAGTGAGGTTCAGGAAGCCAGTGGTGGCTGGAGATACTTTGGTAATGAGAATGACACTGATCAAGCTGCAAAAACGTTTTGGAATAGCGAAAATGGAAGGGAAGGCATATGTAGGAGCGGATGTGGTTTGTGAGGGTGAGTTCTTGATGGCTATGGGCAGTTAATTCTCTGCTGCTATTACTAGTTTGAATTTCTTGCATCTAATAGATTCCTTTTCATATGAGTCTTTTCTTTCCAAATTAAACTATTGAATCCCAGTTTTCTCTATCTGAGTGTAGAAAAATACTAATCAGAGTAACCTTGGCCTTATATTCTCTTCTTATGATTGTGTTGCGAGGATTTCTACTACAAGAAATATCAATTTTTTTATTTGTTGGGCTATTTCAATTAAAATAGAGGTTAGAAAATTTAAAGCATGTAAATAAAGATGACCGTTCCATATACTTTTTAATCAATTCTGTAGTTAGTACATTTGAGTGTTAGAAGCAAGAACATTAGTACTAATATGAATGCTGGTAAAGTGTTGCAGCAGCCAAGAGAGATGCACGTCCTGTTTGCTATGTCCCTTACTTGGTCCTTCTTCAAGTCTTTGTTTCTTTTTATCTTCTGAAAGAGACCAAAACGTGACTAGCATTAGATATATTTGCAGTATAATTTATATGCTTCTCAAATTCAAATATAGAAACTACAGAATTAATTTTCAGCTTTGCTTTAACTTGTGTCTTAATTTTGGGATTGAATAGTTTCTTTACCAGCTACAATAATTATATTATTATTATTACAAAAGAGTTTGAAACAAATTGAGATGAATGAAGTATAGATATGCTTGCGATTTAGGAGCCATTCGGGGTCAATTAAGTTGCCGCCACCTTTTTAACAGCAACAATCCAAAACTTCTTAGCACGTTCTGGCATTGGTTGATCAAAATTCCCATGCTTCTTGGTTAGTTCTTGGGGATCCAACGTATACGCTTGAAAAAGACTTCGAAATTTCTTTTTGTAGGTTTATGATGGCGTAGGGCTTAGTTTTGTGCCTTTGTCCGTCTATGGACTGGTTTACTGTCTTTACTCGTACCTTCAAAGACTCATACACATTCTCTCCTCTAGGCTTCGGTGATCATAACTACTCGGATCATGTGAGTTACATGTAGTTAATCTCCAAATTAGTCCATGAATGGTGATGGAACTTAGTTTAACGGGATATTATTGGATGCGAGTGAACAAACTCTCATATAGAAAGTAGAAAAGAAAAATGATCTACTTATAATTGGAGTTAGATACTCTTAATGGCCTTTTGAGAAAACTGTACGGGTTGTATCCAAAACTAACAATATCACACCATATTAAAAGTATTTTTAGGTCGTATGACCTCAACACTTAGAATGCAAAACTGTGCCATGTGGATCCAAGTCAAAAGGCTATTATTGCTTATTGGGATGCCTTCCACTTGCCAGCTGACCATAGAGTAGAACAGAATATCAGAAAGGGATTATATTCTTACACATCAATCATGATGCTTTTGTGGAGAACAAAAATATAAGGACTATATTGAACCAATTTCATGATGATTTGTGGGGATGGACTATAAAAAAATATTTAAGATGTGACTTACTTGAATTTTTATTATGGAATTGTATTTAATATTTATCCTAATTTGGCCTATTAAATTTTGTTGAATGAGCATATACTCTAAAGCGTACTGATGAAACTTGAGGGGTCCTATCATGATATAGCGGTTAACTAACTTTACTTTGATGAGATGTGAGGAATAAAATGGTTTTAGAAACTGATCATCTCTCATTGGCAACTCACATTATTCCAGATTAAGAAGAGAAATCTTTATCAAGTCATTCATCAAGTATATTGCGCGAATTATGTACTTTCGCGATTCAAAATTTATGATTAAGATGGTTAGTAAACTGTGTTAAAACCAAAAATTATAGAAGCAAAGAAACGTTAACTTAATAAACAAAATAGAAAATAATTTTGAGCCCACAAGTTGCTTGTGTGTGTTTTAAGGAATTTAATCTCTTCACTGTTGCCCAAGGTATACGGATTAATTCTTCCTAGGATAGAATGAAAAACTATATTGTAAAAGCAGCACTTGAATTTATAGAATTTCAGTGAACTCAACAAACGAATCAAATCACACTTGATACTTATGTTATTTTGACAAATAATGCAACAATGTCGATTAGAGGGAAGAAGTTTTTGGATTTTCAATGTTTGAATAATGAGGTTGTAAATAATAAATTGCATCGAGAAAATTAAATCAAAACCGAAAAATATCACAACAATCGTAGTATTTTATTTCAAATATTTGAGTGTACAATCTCTATGAATCCTCTGATTCTTCTTTCCAATAGTAAATAAATTCAAGGGCCTTTGCGCTTGATCTTGAATTTATAATTGTTTCCACGAACGATGATCCTGTATTCAACTAACACGAACTTTGATTTGAACTCGTACTCCTTGAATTTTGACTTGTTCTTCATTCTTGAGCTTGAACTTGATTTCTTGAGCTTGAAGTTCTTCGTTCTTGAACTTGAACTTGAACTTGATTGTTTGAAGCTTGAATCTTGTAGAGAAATTTGTGGAGTTTGATCCACGAGCTCTCTCTTGCTTCTTGTTATAACTTCTGGTAGTTTTTCTGGGTATGAAGACCCCTATTTATAGTTGTGGAACGGAAGAGTTATGATAAGAACAAACTCTTTCCGACCAATCAAATTGAAGTGTGACAAGGCCGCATTTGATTGGCCAGAACATGTCACTTGCACATGTGACGCGATTTCATTAGCCTTTTAATGTGATTTGGCATGCCTTGTCATTTTGACATGTGGCATGATCTTATTGGCTCTTCTGTTTGATTTGGCGCGCCATGTCACTTGACACGTGGCACCAAACTGGGCCTCTAGGAAGATGGCATATTGGGCCTAATAAAGTGGGCTCATCATTTGTAGCCCAACTAAATGGGCTAGCACAATGGATTAAGACTTATTTATTTAATCCTTATATGTTGGACTTATATAATTAATTCAATTATATTAGCCCGTAGTATTTATTTGGACTAATATATCTTGAATTTAAAATATAATCCAAATTATTTTATGAATTTAATTTCAATAAAATTTATATGCCTACAAATGCCCCTACTTCAAGACTTGTTAAAGTATAGATTTGTCGTAACCGAAAACGGGTCATGAAGTATTAGCGGACTACCAAATCAGTATATATTTGTAGAGAAAAAAAAATCAAAATGGACAGAAAAAAAAAACCAAATATGCATTATTTGAACAGAGTGGAGTTTAACAATATATTAGCATATTGAGGTTTATCTACTAAACGCCACTTTCATTTTCCACTATAGTCACAAATACTTGTCTTATTCTTGGAAAAGTTACCTTCCATAATGACCACTTTGCCAATCCTTCTTCGATAACACAAACAATAGCCGAATCCGACATGAAGTATGATTGTAGCATCCCACATCGAATTACATATTATCAACGCCTCTCTCCGTAATCTATATAAACCCATGTGCTTGTATTTGTTGAGCATCAATTCGCAGTATTCGCAAGTCACTTGAGTCTATTATTTGTGGACTCGGAAGCATTGACACGAAGGTAATTTTTTTTTTTTTTTTTTTGCTTTTCTTCTTTTATTGTATTTTTCTTTTGTAGGTCAAGGAAGTGAGAGTAGATTCCCCCATGCATGAAGAATGCAATTTTAGGTGTGAAAGGATGAGTACGCATTTCTGCTCGACAATCGGAGAGATTACTCTCATGGACCGACTATCGGAGAGATTACTCTCAAAATGACTCGACTATCGGAGAGATTACTCTCAATATGGCTCGACTACCGGAGAGATTACTCTCAATGTGACCCGACTATCATAGAGATTACTCTCAAAATGATCCGATTATCGGAGAGATTGCTCTCAATGTGGCCCGACTATCAGAGAGATTACTCTCAAAATGATCCGATTATCGGAGAGATTGCTCTCAATGTGGCCCGACTATCGGAGAGATTACTCTCAATGTGGCTCGATTACCGGAGAGATTACTCTCAAAATGACCTGACTATCGGAGAGATTACTCTTCAATATGGTCCGACTATTGGAGGTCATTTCATTCATTCAGACCTTTGTGCCCATTCTAATATTCTTGATTTGGATTTTGATGACCTTTTTTTTTTGCAGCCCGAAGAGATGGCAAATTTCAGAGACTATACTTCATCTTCCTCCAAGCTTAGATATCTACTAATCGAGACTGAAGATGGCATAGAACAAACCAAGCTTTTGGTTCACACCCCACAAGCTGGCCGGTATGCAGCCTCATGGCCTTCTTTGAGGAACTCCCTTTATGTAGAAAACTGGACCTTGGAGCACATGTCAACTTCTAATCCATTGTCCAAGATGTGGTATCTCCAAGCGCCAATCCATCGCCGCGTAAACATTGCTAGCACCTTTCCAAACTTAGGACGTCGCATAATTCAAGGCGAAGTAGGTTGGGAAAGCACAACAACAATCGAGGGCGAGTATCGTCATATTCCAGGATATTGGGAATGGGCTGAAGATGTACTTGGTGGAAGTCAACAAACCCTGAGTGCAACAAAGATTTATGATGTTGTCTACGCCTCACTTTTCACTTATGATCGAAACTCGAACATTTTGCAAGCATTTTGTGAGGCTTGGTGCCCCAAGACAAACACGCTTCTTACACCAACTGGGGAATTATCTATCTCTCTTTGGGACTTACATATCCTTGGAGGTCTTCCCGTTGTGGGTTCTCCGTATGAAGAAGAGGTACCTGAGACAAGAGAACTTATCGGTTTGGACGAAAAACAGATGAGATATATTCCTCGATCTTGCGAGTATTTATTTGATGCCTTTCATTATCTTAAGGAAGGTACGGGCGCTAACCAAAAGGTCTCCTTTAGCAAGTGGACAAATTTTTGGTATAAAAAAACTTTAATGTATAAACCTGCCCCACTGCAAAAGAAAAAGAAATCTGCGCGCCTAAAGTCGACACATAATCCTAATGGAGTCATTCCCGACACAACGAGGTGGTCGAGTGATCAAGAAGTTATATTCTCCAAGCTTAGGGTGAGGGCTGAGAAGAAAGATGAAACTTATGTAGCAGCATTCTTATCAATTTGTCTATGTGCCTTTGTGTTTCCCAAGGCAGAAAACTTCATTCGTCCCGAGACTTTTAAGATGGCAAGCACAATGGCAGGCGGGCGAAAGATTAGCCTTGTGGTCCCAGTTTTGGTGAGTATTTATCATGGTTTGAATAAGATTTTGTATTCTTCCCAACTTGATCGGGTCAAAGTTTGTTTTACCATTCATTATGTTTACGGCTGGCTTACACATTACTTCAAAATCCATTATCCACTTGCTAAGGGTCCGTTTGTCCCTTTGATGGTGGCATACTCAAGAGAGGGAGTTGCGAGGTACTTTGACGGGAAGGATATAGTTTGGACACCAACAATGTTAACCAATTCTCGTCCTTATTATTATGTGGATAACGATGCCCCTCAAGATTTGGAGTCAAATTACTTCACGAGCTTACGTTTTAATTAACTCCCTTTGAGGTATGGTAACTCATTCATCATCGAGCCATATAGCCCGCATCGGTTTGGTCGTCAATTTGGGTTTTATCAGAACGTCCCGGGTTTTTTTAGAGAATGATATCCGTAACGCCTCTCTAGATGAAGGACTCAGATTTTGGAGGATTTGCACACAGTATCGGTCTATGTCACACGCGGTTTTTCCCCCAACGGGCGATCTTGTGGAGAATCCTTTCTCCACTAATTATATGTATTGGTGGAAAAAAGCGCATGGGAAGTTTCTCGAGAATAATTTACAAGCTTTGGTAGACAATGTTGGGCTAAAGTCTACTACTCCTTTAGGAGGTGAAGATCAAGGTGTTGGAAAGACGCTCCCAAAAGTTAAAGAGCCACGTACTCCAATCCCAAAAGTGGCTACGCAACATTAGAAAAGGAAGCTTAAATCCTCAAAGACGGCTTTGAAAGAGGTGGTATGCACTTCAACAGATATAGAGAAGCACCCTCCAGTTCTTCCATTTAGCACGCAAGTTCCTCAAGATACAAGCCAGAGTACTAATGAAGATCAAAATTGGAAAAGGAAACGGCCTAACCCAGTAGAGATCGTAGAGGTTCCAAGTGTTGATAGTCCCTCAAGAACACATACAGCTTGTAACAAGGAGATAAAAATACAATCACCTTTCCCTTTCTTTTTATTTTTTTAATTTACCGAGTAGAAAGTATTCACTCTCTTTGAATTTTCCTTATGAAGTTAAATGTCGTTGGGCATCCGGTGGTATCCCCACATGATAAGCCACAAGTGAGTAACAAATCTATTGGAGGGCCTACATCTAAAGCGAAGTCGTCTTCAAAGGCATCATCTTTTCCTTATGAGGAAGTCCTAAAAAGACAAACTCCAAATGAAATAACTCTCGTTCCACCAATGACAAATACAACAATGTCTATTTTTGAAGGAAAGAGCATTGTCTTTAATCGCAAAAAGGAATTCATCTTGGGACTTTGGGAGGACATTTGTAATAGACTCTCCAAAACTCGTGCAGAATTGCTTTCATATTATAGGGAGAAAATTATTTAGATTTTCGAGGATATGAAAAAGACGAATATTTTTTATCTTTCTCCATTAGAGAGTTTACTGGATTCTCTTTTTGAGCTTGCCGCATCATATGACCAAGAGCGATCCAATATGGTTGATAAGCCGAGTGAAGATGAGAAGCTAGAGCTGATTTCTAAAGCTAAAGAGCGTCTCGAGTCGTTCAAACTTGAAGCAAGTGAGAAAATAAAGAAAGTTTCCTCTAGTGAAAAGAAATTGAAGAGAGTTGTGAATAAGTTGCAGACATTACAACAAGAGAGGGAGAACCTCGAAGGTGTTATAGAAGCGACTCAAAAGGAGGTTGGAGAGATTTAGGCAAAAGTTTTAGCTGCCGAGACTGAGGTCTCTACATATGACAACGTAAATTTGCTGACTGATGAAGATTCGGCCAATTTGGAGGAGAAGAAGAAGAACTTGGAGACTAGCTGTCAAGAATTGATCAACTACAAGTTTTGTTTAGATTAGGCTATTAGCATTATCTCCCCTTTTACCTTGAGATTGTAAGACCTTTTTAATTGTCAAAAACTGGAATTCAACAGCTTCATTCTCACCAAATATCTTGGTTCCAAGTCTCACTAAATTTGAAATGTCATGAAGGCAGACCAAAATAACTTGAAGGTTTGGCAAACGTGAAGGCATAACGGATCCCCGGACTTCAATGCAAACGCTTGGCAAACTACTAAAAGATATTAATCATTTTATTGAAGACACCAATCTACCATAGCGGCTTGCCCCTTTAAATCAAATGGGATCCAAAGTTTAACAGAAGAATGGTATCCCAGCTCGATTTTCAACTGATTGAATGAATTGCATTCCATCGTACTTCATTCGGACAACGATTGGGGGATTATGTATCTTTTGAACTTATGCAACTGAACTCAGAATGAAACTCTAATCTTCCTAGTACCTTGGTGAGCATGATCAAGTCACACCGTATTTTTATTTTTTTATGTCCTAACTTTTGCCTAGGCCGCCTCTTTTGAGGTTTTCAACCTAACGGATCTCGTTTTTTTTGTGGGCCGTACACAGTTTAGACTCATGCGAGCCAGGAGTGTAGGAACATGCAGTTTAGGCTCATGCGTCGAAGAACGTGGCACTTCAAGGATAATACTTCTTCAAAAACTTTCCATTGATAGGGCCGATTCACATGCCCTCTACATCAACCAGCTTGTAAGCCTCACTTGAATAAGCTTCTTGCACGACATACGACCCATCCCATTTTGAAGTGAACTTCCCTACAGGTTTATGGGAAGTAATAATGGCTATTCTTATGGCAAGGACTTGATCTCCTATTTGAAATGACCTCGGGAGAACCCTTTTATTGAAGGCACGAGACAATCGATATTGATAACATTCAAGACTTTGTTGAGCTTCCAACCTTTTCTCATCAAGAGCCTCCAACTCTGCTAATCGAAGTCGAGCATTTTCTTCGTCAGTTATCCTTTCTTGAATAGCCAGTCGTAATGAAGGTATTTGACGCTCAAGTGGCAAGACGACTTCAACTCCATAAACGAGTCTATAAGGGGTCGCTTGTGTTGGCGTGCGATGAGTTGTCCTATATGCCCACAGAGCTTCCTCCATACGGTCATGCCAATCTCGTTTGGATTTGGAGACGACTTTCTTTAACAAGTTGCATAGTGTCTTGTTGAATGCCTCAGCTAGACCATTGGCGGCAACATTGTACATAGAAGAGTTACGTTTATTGAAGCCAAAGAGTTCATAAATCTTGTTCATCAATCTATTGTCGAACGACTTGCCATTATCTGTTATTATATAACGAGGAATGCCAAAACAATAGATAATGTTTACTCAGATGAAACTTGCAACATTTTCCTTCTTCGCCTCCTTAAGAGCAACAACTTCAGCCCATTTAGAGAAGTAGTCAGTTGCAGCTAAGATGTATAGGTTCCCACCAGAGGAATTTGGCAGTGGTCCAACAACATCCAATCCCCAAGCATCAAACGGCCAGGATGCAACAGTCGGGTGCAACACTTCAGGAGGTTGATGAATAAAATTCGCATGGAATTGACAAGCCTTGCATCTTCGAGCGTAGTCCAAGCAATCTTTTACCATTGTTGGCCAATAATATCCCATCCTTTTTATATGGAAGTGGAGCTTTGGTCCAGACTGGTGTGACCCACATACCCCAGAATGTGCCTCTTGCAAAGCTTGGAGTGCTTCTTCTTCCCCTAAGCATCGCAAGAGTACTCCCTCGAACGACCTTCTGTATATAGTATCTTTGTAGTAAAGTAAGCGAGGTGCACGCCGACGGATTTCAGTCCTTCTCCTCAGATTTTCTAGAAGTATCCCATAGCATAAGTAGTCGATAATAGGTTGTCTCCATTATTCTTTCTCAACTTCAGAAACAGCGACAAGATACTTGAGTTCATTTTCTTCACCTTCAGCCTCATTTAGCACCCATTTTTGGCAGACAGTAACTTGTGCTTGATCAGGCAGAGTTAATGATGAAGCTAGGGCAGCTAAAGCATCAACCTTCTTATTTTCTTTCCTTGGCACATGCTGAATAGTCACATCATCGAGCCACCCCATTAACGTTT
Source organism: Nicotiana knightiana (assembly GCA_005239525.1). Taxonomy (NCBI): domain Eukaryota; kingdom Viridiplantae; phylum Streptophyta; class Magnoliopsida; order Solanales; family Solanaceae; genus Nicotiana; species Nicotiana knightiana. The sequence continues at coordinate 99,831 of ML437199.1, forward strand.
TTGCGCAATCATGATATGGGCGTAGTTCAGGCTTCTTGACCTCGTAACTACCCAGAAGCTGATTGACCACTAACTGAAAGTCACCAAAGACTTGCAATTGCAACTGCTTCATTTCGACAGCCATCTCAAGCTCAAGTATTAGTGCTTGATACTCAGCAACGCTGTTAGAGCAGAGTTGCGCCAACGTAAAAGAGTAGGGAAAAACTTCACCTTGAGAAGTGACAAATACTATGCCAACACCAGCTCCTCCGTGACGTGCAGCACCATCAAAGTACATCTTCCATGGAGGATGAACTTCTATTACCATGGCATCCTCATCAGGTAGTTCTTCAATTAACTCCCAATCATCAGGTATAGGGTGATCTGCCAAGAAGTCCGCTAACACTTGTCCTTTTATAGCCTTTTGTGGGATGTACACGATTTCAAATTGTTGAAGCTGGAGGTACCACCTTGCTAGTCGATCACTAAGGATAGGTTTGGCATCACGAACTTGATGGGATTTTCTCTAGAAACCAAACGAACGACATGAGCTTGAAAGTAGTGCTTCAACTTTTGGATTGAGAAGACTAGCGCCAAACATAACTTTTCAATTGGTGAATAATTTAGCTCATCTGGTGTCATCATCCTGCTCAAGTAGTAAAGGGAGTTTTCTTTCCCTTCACTATTTTCTTGGGCCAACAGTGCTCCAATAGACCTTTCTTGTGCTTAAATGTATAGTATCAGCGGCTTTCCAAGTATAGGGGCTGCCAAAACTGGAGGCTTCATCAGGTAGGATTTAGTGCTCTCAAAGGCATTGCTACACGCTTGGTCCCATTTGAAAGAGACACCTTTCTTCATAAGGCGGCTGAATGGTTGGCACCTTCCAGCTAGGTTTGAGATGAATCTCCTAAGGTATGCTAGCTTCCTTGCAGACTTTTCAATTCATGAATATTGCAGGGCTCAGGCATTTTCAAGATTGCATCTACTTTAGCTTGATCTATTTCAATCCCTTGATGTCGGACAATGAAACCCAGGAACTTTTCGGAGGTAACTCCAAAGGCGCATTTTAATGGATTCATCCTAAGTTGGTATCTCCGGAGCAACTCAAACACCATTCTCAGGTCTTTCAAGTGGTCGCTTTTCTTTCCTGATTTCACCACCAAGTCATCAACATAGCATTCGACATTCTTGTGGAGAAGGTCATCAAAGATATTCTGCATAGCTCTTTGGTAAGTAGCACCAGCGTTCTTCAAGCCAAAAGGCATTACTTTGTAGCAATAAATACCCTTGGGGGTATAGAATTCAGTAAGCTCTTTATCTTTTGGCGCCATGCGAATTTGGTTATAGCCTGATGAACCGTCCATAAATGACATTACCTCGTACCTAGTAGTAGCATCGATCATCAGTTCTGGAATGGGAAGCAGGAACTCATCTTTCGGACACGCATTGTTAAGATCCCTAAAGTCAACGCACACTCGAATCTGGCCATTTTTCTTCCTTACAGGGACAATACTTGAAACCCATGTTGGGTATTTAACTTCACGAATAAATCCAGCTTCGATGAGTTTGTTAACTTCGGTTTCAATCAAGGGAACCAAGTTCGGCCTAAAACACCTTTGAGCTTGCTTAACAGGACGGGCGCCATTCTTGACCACAAGGTGATGGACTGCCACTTTAGGGTCCAAGCCAGGCACTTCTTTGTAACTCCAAGCAAAGACATCCCTAAACTCCTTGAGTAATTCAATATAAGTGCTTTCTTCGTCAATTTCTAGTAAAGAACTTAGGTAGGTGGGTCTTGGTTCTTCATCAGTGACAAGGTTAACTTATTTTAAGGCATCAACCGTTGCGTTCACCCCTTATTCAAGTTCCGGGGGAGCATCTTTCGCATCTTATCTTCTTGAGGGTCCCCATCATTGAAGGATATGTGATAACATGGTTAAACATCGTCCAATTCTCATCATCCTCCATTAGAGATAAAAACACCTTGCTCGCTTTGTGCAGTAACATGATACAAAGAACCCACACTTTCTTCGTCGTCATCACATTCTTTAGTATAGACCACAATGTATGGCTTCACTTTCAGTACTTCATCAAAAGAAACCATGACTTTTGTTTGTCGCCTCATTCTATAAGGAACCAAACTTTTGAAATCTTTAGAGATCTTCTGAATTTTGGGCGAAGCGGGTGTTCTTGTATTTCGATAATTTCTCTGGAAATTATTCCCCTTCTTTATGGACCCAATCTCTCAAATACGGAAGTTGCTCACAGTTGATTTTCCAAGTCTATCAAAGACGGAAGGTCTATTAGAAGCGGCAGATTCGTCTTCTTCAGTGATATAATTGCTACTCGCCCTCCTTATTGAGATGCGCACTGGTGACGGTTGCTTGTATCCCAAACCTTCACGTGGTTGCCTTGTTGCATCTTCTGATGGGAGTTTCCCTAACTTTGATGGCTCATCGAAATTGTATCCAGCTTTCACAAATAGCTGTAAGCGTTAGGATCAAAACCTTCATCTGTTCGCTTTGTAGGGAGTGCCACATTCTGCAAATGATTTTGGGCTATGAACCCTGCAAGCATCTTTGAGGACGACTTTACTGCCTCAATTCGTTTTACTGGAAGAGTTAACTCCTTTAGCGTGTTGGTTTGGAGATTAGATGATTCGCCCTCGTGAGGACGACTTTACTGCCTCAATTCATTTTACCGGAAGAGTTAACTCCATTAGCGTGTTGGTTTGGAGGTTAGATGATTCACCCTCATCTTTCTTCCTTTTAGAGACATATTAGAGCTCAGGACTTACTTTCTTGCCATAAGATGCACTATCCCCTCTATGTGATTTATTCACGTTGGGTTGTACCTCCTTAGTAACGGCTTTGGATTTACCAATAGTCACCTCAGCTCTTTTGGTTATGGACTCGTCATTCTTGATTTTCATGCCGTCATCAAATTTTAGTTCCTTCACAATGCGGTTCTTCAAGTAGAACTTTGCATCGGCGAAGTGTGACTCTGCCTCGGTGAATGGCTCATCATCAGCAACTATCTTCTTCTCGACTTCACCCTCATAGTATTTTAGACATTGATGGTAGGTAGATGGAACTACTTTATTCTCATGTATCCAAGGTATTCCAAGCAAAACATTGTATGAAGTCTTCGCATCGATCACATGCAGCCATGCACTTGATTGCATATCTTCAATAGTGATTCCCAGCCTGCTCGTGCCTATGGCTCTTTGCCCTCCTCGGTTGAATCCTTGGATCATCAAATGACTTTCTGAGAGTTCGTTCATGGGAATACCAAGTTCTTTCACAGTGCGAATTGGAAAAATGTTCACAGAGGATCCTCCATCAACGAAAATTCGATTTACCTTTTCATCACGCATATAACCAACCAGGTACAATGGGCAGTTATGAGGAGTGTCACCTAGCAGAAGATCATCATTTGTGAATGTGACTTTTTCCTCACAAGAATTAACTTCTTAAGGAGTAGACTTGATAAGCTTTTCCGAAGATGGTGCCGACGGTAGGTCATCACTCCTTTCTTTCCCTTCGCCAGTATGGCAACAAGAGGAATCAATACCCCCATGGGAAATCTTCGTGCAAAACCAACTTGGTAAAAACTCCTCCAAGGTCACTGGATGTTGTGGCTTTTGAGGGTGGTGCACCTCCACTTCGCTTTCTTTACGTGCTTAACTGGGTTCCATCTCCTAGGTCTTTTCACCATTATTTTCCTCGTTGGTTGTTCCATTGATCCTTTTCGTGGGCCCCTTTTATGGCGCCTACGACGAGTCACCAGCGTCCAACCTTCATCATCCTCAGGTTGACCGTCTTCAACCTTGTAGTTCTCCAGTAATTCTTCATCTTTACTTTCTTTGGAACTACATAATTCGTCTGGATTGAATGAGCCAAATATGATAGAGACTTGGTTTGCGCTCGCTTTCTCATCTTCAAGCACGATCTTCTTTTCACGAGCCAAGTCCATAACTTTGTCCTTGAAGACAAAGCACTTCTCTAGAGGGTGGCTCAGAAGTCGATGATATTTGCAGTAATTTGGGTCATCGATTTTCTCAGCTTCATTTGGTCGCTTCATCTCCGGAAGCTCATGAGATTTAACTCGAGGAGTTCTTCCAAAATAGCTGGCACATCAGAATCTAGAAATGGGTACTCTTTCTCTTGCATTTCTTTTAGAGTCAACTTTCCACTTGGCTTATCTTGAAACGAAGTGGATTTCATACTCTTCTTATTGCTCACCTTCGTCGTGAACTTCATAGGTGATGTGCTGACATTCATAGCTTCTTTATTTTCAGATCTTGGTACAAACTTGCTCCATTTTCTGACTTCTTGCTTGTCATTCCCTTTGCGGGGTTCATAGATGGGCAGCCTTTCATTTCCAGCAGAGGCCATGCTCAATTCCATGTCATGGGCACGAGTTACGAGTTCTTCAAATGTGCCAGGCTTGATACCTTGCAAGATGTAGCGCAATACCCAATGCATACCTTGGATGCACATCTCTATGATAGAAGATTCACTAAGTCTGTCTTTACAGTTGAGGCTTGCATTCCTCCAACGATTGATAAAGTCGATAACTGGTTCACTCTTCCGTTGACGAGTACTTGTGAGTTCTATCATACTCACAGTACGTCTCGTGCTATAAAAGCGATTGAGGAATTCTTGCTCTAGTTGATCCCAGCTATCAACAGATCCAGCCTCGAGGTCCGTGTACCAATCAAAAGCATTTCCTTTTAATGAGCGGACAAACTGCTTGACAAGGTAATCTCCATAAGTCCCAGCATTGTTGCATGTCTCAACGAAGTGCGTCACATGTTGCTTTGGATTTCCTTTGCCATCAAACTGTTGAAAATTTGGAGGTTGATAGCTAGCAGGCATCTTCAACATATCGATCCTTGAAGTGTACGGCTTTGCATAGGTAAAGGAGGACTTCGAAGCAACTTCATATTTGTCTTTTATAGTCCCTTCAATAAACTCCTTTAGTTGATTGATTGGAATCATCCCTTCCGAAGAGACTAGAATTTCTTTAGTGGATGCAACTTGTCGTGGGGGAGCATCAATCTCTTGGACTTCTGGGAGTTTTCCAGGTGCATGGGTGGATCTTCTTCCATCAAAATTCGTGCTCTATCTGTTAACTTGTCGATTCTAGCTTCTTGATTTTGCATGCACTTGGTCAAGCCAGCGATTGCTTCCGTCAAGTTTGCCAACTGCTCCTCCACAGATGAAGTGTTTGTTACCATGGCTTGCATGATTGTCATGGACGATGGAGAGTAGCATGGATTTTCACACAAATTGATCATTGATTGGCTTACGCTATGTGGTGTAAGTGGGGAGGATCCATCACTTGAAGCGTCATCATCTTCCTTCACAGCAGAGTGCTTGGATCCGGAGAGGTCAAGCAGAGCAAGAGTTTTCTTGATCTTTTCAGCAACATCGCTTCCTCCTTCGGGTGCATTTGTGGAAGATCTTGATCCTTTTGAGGATGAAGATCNGGTGCTTGTTGTCCTAACGAGCTTTCTTTTCTCCTTATAACTGGTCCAAAGCTTCCAAAGGTAACTTCGAGTATGTTTTCCACATCAGCATAGAACCTGGAATTGGCAGCCTTGAAGGAAGTTGAACTGGAGTTGATTTTCTTAGAAGCCATTTCGTTGTTCTTGAACTTTGGTTATTGAAAAATTGAGATGAGAGGTAGAGATTGTCCCACTGGGCGTGCTAGAATTTGTAGACAATATATTGCGTCGAGAAAATTAAATCAAGATCGAAAAATATCGCAACAATCGTAGTATTTTGTTTCAAATATTTGAGTGTACAATCTCTATGAATCCTCTGATTCTTCTTTCCGATAGTAAATAAATTCCAGGGCCTTTGCTGTTACGCCCCACAATATTACGTTAATATTATGTCTTGCGGTATTAAATTACGACGATGTTGCATCCGGTAGTATTGTACGTTGAATTTGTCGTAAGATAAATGGCATCCGTCCAAGAAAAAGATTATTTGGAGATTATGAGGATTATGCTATTTCAAACAAGTGATGAGTAAACTCGTGAAAGTGAGAGGGCAAGCAAGTAAAAAAAAAAAGAATTTTCGTCCAAGTTTGGCATGTTGGGATAAAATACGGTCCGAGCTAAAATACTCGGTATTTATAGACTAGTGTCATACAAGGTACCACATGACCATGATAGTAAGATGTGTAAAAAGTGAGTAGTATTTTAGGTAAGTCGGAATAATTTTGAATTATGTGGGTAATTGATTAATTATTGGATAGTGGGACATTACCTAGTTAATAATAATTAGTGGGGAGTTAATTGAAAACTTTGGATAATACCAAAGCAAGAACGTGGGAGCCAGCCACTTTTTAACTAAATGACTCATAGTCATTTTGGTTAACTGGAAAAATATTACAACACACTTCATTTTATATCTTGCATATAAGACACCTCACTCTAAATTTTTTTGAACACAAAATAATGTTACATTTCGAACATGAACTTTGCACATTAGTAATAGGCATCTTTACAAATTCCTACAAAAGGAATGCTATAGCAGAACGCTGAATTCCTACGAGTTTCAACGATACCAACAAGAATTATTTACCGATTAGCAGCGTAAGATTTTGCGGTTCTAAAGGAGTACGGTGGAACTTTTTTCAAGCACATCATACGGATATTTTTCTACTCCGGGTATGTTAAGGCTATCCCTTCTTTCTTTTTGACATATCCAAATTATACTGAAGAAACGAGCAAATACACAGTATCTATAAATTACTCTATTCATAGAAGTAGTAGGAGTGTCTATATTCTTGATCCCCATGAGAATTATTATTATCTTTTGTTCATGGGTCTCGAAAATACGTATGTTGGTAAAGTTTATTTCATGATATTAATCAGAGGCATAATGGCCTTATGACGCACCGAGAGATTTTATTGACGTATTTCATATGCATTTCATGCATTTACATATGCATATTGACCCATGACCAGATGGTGTTATATACGTGTATATATGTAAATATATGTATATGAGATATGGGAAAGGTTACGACGTTATATACACACCATCACCTGATCAGCTGGTATATGATGATGATGTTGCCCACAGTGGCTGAAATATGGTTCAAATGGCGTTATATACACGTATATATGTATGTATATTCAAACGGCATTATATGCGCGTATATATATGTATATATATGTATATGGAGTATGGGAAAGGTTATGGCGTTATATACGCACCACCACCTGATCAGCTGGTATACGATGATGATTTTGCCCACAGTGGACGATATGATATGATGGGATGCCCTCAGAGGCTGATGATGTTATGAAACATGTACCTATGCACGACATGACATTCATATGCATATGCATGACGCTAAAAGTAATTTATGATTTACAAAGCTATTCAGGCTTACAGGTTGAGTCATGTGCTCTATATTTCTTCCATGTCTCTTATGTACTTATTTATGTGCCTTACATACTCGGTACATTATTCGTACTGACGTCCCTTTTGCCTGGGGACGTTGCGTTTCATGCCCGCAGGTCCCGATAGACAGGTCGAGAGCCCTCCAATAGGCTATTAGCTCAACGGAAGATGTTGGTGCGCTCCATTTGCTTCGGAGTCGCTTGTTTCGTTAGTATGATTTAGACGAGTATTGTTTGGTATGGCGGGACTCTATCCCAACCTTTATGACATTTATGTACTCTTAGAGGCTTGTAGACATATGTCGTATACGTNTGTGTATTTGATGATGTAATAAGAATGATACGTTACGTTGGTAATCGGTCGAGTAAGGTACTGGGTGCCCGTCGTGGCCCATCGGTTTGGGTCGTGACATTTGCGCTTGATCTTGAATCTATATTTGTTTCCACGTACGATGATCCGTATTCAACTAGCATGAACTTTGATTTTAACTCGTACTCCTTGAATTTTGATTTGTTTTTCGTTCTTGAGCTTGAACTTGATTTCTTGAGCTTGAAGTTCTTCGTTCTTGAACTTGAACTTGATTTCTTGAACTTGAACTTGATTGCTTGAAGCTTGAATCTTGTAAAGAAATTTGTGGGGTTTGATCCACGAGCTCTCTCTTGCTTCTTGTTATAACTTCTGGTGATTTTTCTGGGTTATGAAGACCCCTATTTATAGTTGTGGAAGGGAAGAGTTATGATAAGAACAAACTCTTTCCGACCAATCAAATTGAAGTGTGACTAGGCCGCATTTGATTAGCCAAAACATGTCACTTGCACATGTGGCGCGATTTCATTGGCCTTTTAATGTGATTTGGCATGCCTTGTCATTTTGACACGTGGCATGATCCTATTGGATCTTCCGTTTGATTTGGCACGTCACGTCACTTGACACGTGGCACCAAACTGGCCCTCTAGGAAGATGGCATACTGGGCCTAATAAAGTGGGCTCATCATTTGTAGCCCAACTAAATGGCTAGCCCAATAGATTAAGATTTATTTATTTAATCCATATATGTTGGACTTATATAATTAATTCAATTATATTAGCCCGTAGTATTTGTTTGGACTAATATATCTTGAATTTAAAAAAATCCAAATTATTTTATGAATTTAATTTCAATAAAATTTATATGCCTACAGAGGCCAAACCTCTAAATTTATGGATAAAGGAAAGGGATGGAGAGGTGCAATAAAAAAGGTGGATCCGGGATTTTTGCAGGATGAGTGCACTATTAAAAAGAGGTGGATCAAGAATATGAATTTTACGTGTTCAACCTTTAATTCTTACGATTGCATACCCATTGCACTTTTAGAATTATATTATTATTTTTTTAAATAGGAATTTTCTTACATCCATATCTATTTTTCATGTTGAAAATATTAAGATCAGTTGAGCCCATTGACTATGCTACATTGATGCGAGACTAAAATGCATAGTTTAACATGTGATATACCTTACATTTTATGCGCATTA
>ML437200.1:0-68150 GCA_005239525.1 Nicotiana knightiana
ATATATCTTATCTTCTTTTATTCAATAAAAAAAAAAGTTAAGAAAAATAAATTTAAATAAAAATTAAAAAAAATTTAAAAAATAAATAAATAAATAAATAAAAACGGGAAAAAATAAAAATTAAATTAAATTAAATTAAAATATAAAATAAAAATAAATAAACCACCCAAACACCCCACTCCCTCACATCTCTTCCCCCACTCCACCCATGCCTCACCCCCATTCCTTCACACATTTTTCCCACTTCCCCCACTTAACACACTACAACACATACATCTATATAATGAGGGGGGAGAGGCAGAATTCAGGACATAAAAAACGACAGCCATCATTTTCTTCTTCAACGTTAAAATACCATTTTTTATCAACAAAAAAAAAGACCTCCATCTTTAGCCATGGAAGTAACCTTAAAATTGTCCCTAAACCCAGCTAACAAACTGCCCAGAAACAGCCACCGAATCAGTAGCAAAACAAGCTGCAAATAGTCCCGAAATCACCAAAAAATCAGTTGCAACAGTTGGTAAAAGATGCAGCAACAGTGGCTGCGAGAAGCCAGCTGAAAAAGACGGTTTCAACACCTAAAACCAGTCCAAGAATCAACCATTGACGAGGTATGGTTATTCGCGTTTGAGGGTCTGTCGAGGTCGAGTTTCCGGCGAGTTTTAAGGTCTGAATCGGAGGTTCTGTTCGAGGCGCGGACTCATTTACTTGTTAGCTCTCTAGTGATTAGCTGGTCTATAACAGAGGTGAGCCTTGTTCATTCGTATGCTATCAAATTTTGTTCATGTTCTATATAGTTTTCTATAGTAACTTGAGATTTCAAGTTCTGTGACTAATAGTTCATGCAATATCTTCAAAGGAATTCACAAAGAAAACAAAATTAAATACAAGTTCTATTACCTAATATGAAATTCACGTAATAGTTAAAGAAAGGTAAAAAAAAAAAAAAGGAAGTTCCATCTATAATGGATTGTTTAATAGTGAAAGAAAGGTTCCAATACATATTTAATGGATTGGTTATTTCTGTTTTATTTATTTTTGTTGCATCCATCACTGTCTCTTTGTGGCGGAAGGGCCATAAGTTTTTTTTTTTGTTGAATTAATTCTTAATAAAAAATGTGCATATTATAAATTGCGGGTGCATTTCACGTAGCACGATTTGCAATGTGTACAAAAACAAATGAGTGCACGACGTCACAACTTGTTCAAATAATTTCCATAACTCACGGACCTTTTACGATTAATCTCAAATGTTGGAACTCAACTTATGAACATTGTAGAAATGCCTTTAGGCATGTTTTGAAATTATCGTCATGATTATGTGTACGTTCGCGTAACATAATTATGATTTTTCAAAATAAATCGAAGTATGCGTTCGCGCAACTTTGGTCAAATAATTCTTAAATAATTAAGCATGACAAATTGTGTACACGTACGCGTGACATTATTTTAGTGCCGATTTTCAAAATAAAACCAAGGTACACGTTCACGCGACTTTGAATATTTTCCTTAAATAAACCAAATGTCGTGAATTGCGTACACGTACGCGTGACATGATTTTTGACACACCAAGCTAAACTGGTATACGTACGCGTAACCCATCTTAATGTAGTTTTCAAAAATAAATAATTGAATAATTAAAAGCGGTAAAAATATAAAATGCACATAGGTATTAAAATCAGTAATTAAAAAATTTATGCCAAGTGTAAATCAATAAGCGATCGTGCTAGAACCACGGAATTCGGGAGTGCCTAACACCTTCTCCCGAATTAACAGAATTCCTTACCCGGATTTCTGGTTCGCAGACATTTTAAACAGAGTCAAAAATCTTCCTCGATTTGGGATATTTAAAAATAAACGGTGTCCCGGAACACCGTAAAAAATTTGAATGGCGACTCTGAAAACTAATAAATAAATCCCCAAATCGAATAATGTCACTTAAAGTGGGAAAACTCCCTTACCCCACTCTATCGGGTGAAAAAGGAGGTGTGACAATGTCTTTCACCTGCTTTTGGTTGGCTCATTTACCAGCCAAGCCAAGTACGTGAAAGTTCTTTTCGTTCCTCAAATTCAAGATATCTACTTGCTCTAATATCACGTTGAATTATATTGAATCGGACCTTACTTTTATTTAACTAATTAGTGGGAGAGGGCACAACAACGCACCAGAAAATCTTAATTTCTTATTGGAACTAGCAAAGAATTATTTTCTTTGACTAGAAAAAAAAGTTCCAATGATCTTTAATTCCCAAATATTTCAGGAACATTAAAACAAGATGATCACTTTTGAAATTATAACATTTTCTGGTGCATCAGATTGAACTTCAGTTGCATGTGATTTTTTTAAATATGAGTTGGACTGGTAGTAATTGGTAGAGCAGAGTGTCCATTCTTTTCAATTGCTGGAGGATTCTTGTAAATCTCTGCCTCTTTGCTTTTACCCCATAGAAGAAAATACAAGCCAATAATAACCAAAATGGATCCCAATATGCTGTCAAAGGAAAAAAAAAATAGAATAGTTAAGTAACAATAATACGTAGGTTGAGTAATCTTGAGAGCTGAAATTGTTTTCTTGAACATATAGGCCAATTTTATGGAAAATATCAATTTCTGAAGAATTTTCTTCCAATTCTAAAGAAGCCTTGAAGCAATAGTAAAGTCATCTCCATGAGACATATAAATTATAGGTTCAAGTCATAAAATTAACCTTTGGTATTTACATAAGGAGAGGCTGCCTATATCACATTCCTTTGGGATACGATCCTTCTCCGGACCTCGCATGATATTTCGTGTACCGGGCAACCCTTTTATTATAAATTGTGGGAACACCTTAAGATTCTATGCATCTATTAAATATCACTTAAAAAGGTACTCCCTTTGATCTACTTTAATTGAGTTTTTTTTCGTTGTTTTCACACGTATTAAGAAATTCACTTTTTAATATTAATTAACAATGAAACTGTCCATATTAACCTTAATTTGTTCATTGAAAATATAACAATACTCCTAGGTTCTTTACTCCAAGGGCAACTTTGGAAAAAAAATAATTCCTTCTTGATATTTGAAAAAATCAAATATTATGGACCACAAGAACAAAGCCAAAAAATCAATTAAAGTGGACCGAAGGAGTATATAGAACTCGTGTACTGTACTTTTTACCATGTTATTATTGGCATGTAGGGGTGGTAAAATGGTTAAAACAAAACAGTTAACCACTCATATTATCCACTAAAAATTGGTTGGATAATAAAATTTTTAAAAACGGATCAAATATGGATAAGAATCATATTATCCATTTAGAAAATAGCCTTAAATTGAGGGTTTCTCAAGTTAGGAAAACTAAAATTTCTCCCAAAAGTAATCATATGCAAGAAGGCATGGATAATATGGTCATATTATCCGCCGATTAACCTATTTTTTATCCGTATTGAGTATGGGTTGGGTCGGATACGTTTTTTATTACCCGAACCATATCCGACTCGACCCGACCCGACCGTTTGCCACTCCTACTGGCCAGTAGTGCATCTTTAATGTTTTATTTATTTTAACAAAATATGGTACTATAACAGAGAATAAGATCTAACCTTCCCAAGTGAATTTGAGCATGAAGTATGGAGATATCAAAGACAGCAGCAAAAATCTGAATAAGGGGACTAAATGCTGAGGTGAAAACTGCACCCTTTTGCTTTACACACCATGACATTACAACATAGCACAAACCTGATCCCACCATTCCCTGAATGCATTCATAGGAAAATAATTTAAAATTATTCAGTACGAAAAATAATATTGAGAGAGATGTACGACTTAGTTGATTCAAAGTAGTTGATATTTTATATTTTACCGTTATGTATATTAGAATAAAATTGTTGAAACTAATTTTATAAATAAACAGTTACGTGTTAGAATAGTAGTGCTAAAACTAATTATGAACAATCGACTTGATTGGTGAAAAGTGCTAAGTTGTTTGCAATAAATATAAATTTAAGAGTATTTTTACATGAAAAATGACAAACGACAAAATAGCACAAAGGAGTTTGGAGTTTTGTTTGTGAAGGATATTGTTGGGGTGACCAAAATACCATTTTTGATTGATTTCGACTTATAAACATTTTTGGTATTAACCATATATGTATATAAAAGTCAAAAAGCGCTTATAAGCTGATCCAAACACCGTTCAAGAGAAGGTAGAGTATTCATAATAGTATGAGAAGAAGGTTACTTACACCAAATATGACACTTAGGATCTCTAATCCTCCTTTGAGTATCCATTTTGATACATTTCTGCTAATAATAAAGCTCAAAACTGCAGACTGAAAAGCTCCAAAAAATGACATAATTGCAGTGCTTGAGTATTGATAAGGATAATCTTTACTAATTCTAGCTTGTACTATAAACCATGCAGACCACACAAAGGAACCTGCAAATAAAAATATTGAACCAAGAAACCAACTCCTTTTGCTGTGATTTGTTTCAACTTTTGATTCTGCTGATGGATTTATCAATGGAATTCCTTTGTATAGAGTGAGTATCAATGCTCCACCAAGACAGAATAGAATGCCTAATATCTTTGCTCTTCCACTCCTGCTTTTTAGTTTTATTTTTTCTTGCCTGTTAACAAAAAAAAAGGCATAAGCATGTAAATTATATATAGGGAAAATGACACTATATAGCCGCTGTAAAAATAATATATAGCCAAAAAATTATAGATTTTTTGTTTATATATATATTGTGTATGTTATATACAAAACTTATATCACTTTTATACACTTTTTCGACTATCAAATAAAAATAATTTCTAGCGAGGGCTAAAAGTAATAATACCCCTATGACATAACTTTTCTTGCAAAAATAAGATAAAACAAGCCTCCTATTTTGCTACTAATCTAACTTCCTGGCATGGTTCCTTCTGCTGTCTAAAATTAAAGATCCTAACTTAGAAAGCTGACACAGATTAATTTCTCAGATGATCATTCAACTTTATTTTATTACACTAAAATGAAAAGGAGTTTGGGAACAATGTTAAAGTTGTCCTCGTGTGATCAATAAGTCACGAGTTTCAGTCGTGATAGCAGCTACTAATGATTGTATTAGAATAAGGTGTCGACATCACACATCTGTGATGCGGCCCCTTCCTGGACCCTACGTGAATATCATGAATATTATGTAAGGCGAGTGCTGACGTTACTATACCTACATGACACTTTATACTTTTTGCGTGTTTTATATATAGGTATAGTTGAGTTATCGTTTTACTACAAAAATTAGTTTATTTAAAGGCAAAATACCTTAACATCCCCCTAAACTTGACAGGGATTATCAGTTACAGCTTTAAACTATTCGTGGTCTTAATTACCCCCCTCAACTTGGCTTTTTAAGAGTCATTACCCCCCTGGATGCTGATGTGGCAAAGAGTGTGGGTGCACTCGCCTGCCACGTAGATTTTTCTGTATATGTGGCATTTTTTTTTAAAATAAAATATATTTTTACCTTTTTAAGTATGTTACTTTTTTGGATAATTTTTTTCGGATACAAATTATAATAAAACTTGGAAGGAACTACATTATTCAGGCTAAATATTTTTATTTGGCTAAAAATATAATTTAGTTAATCTTTTTTTGAATTTGATATGAAAATAAAGATTTATACAATTGAAATAAATAATCATGTTTAATTTTTTATATCTTTTTAGATGCCTTGACTATTCATTTCAATTGACTATTTATAACAAATATCCATCATAGTTATCTCATACTTTATTATTTTTTCTTTTTCTTCTTGTAATCCTTTTTTCATATCAAGGATTTACATTTGTACTTACATTCAATTGTTTATTGATCAAATTCAAAAAAAAAGATTAACTAAAACATTATTATTTTTAGCCAAATAAAAATATTTAGCCTAAATAATGTAGTTCTATCCAAGTTTTATTATAAATTGCATTCGAAAAAAATAATCCAAAAAAGCAACATACTTAAAAAGGTAAAAATATATTTTATTTTTAAAAAAATACCACATATACAGAAAAAATCACGTGGCATGCGAGTGCACCCACACTCTTTACCACATCAACGTTCAGGGAGGTAATGGCTCTCAAAAGGCCAAGTTGAAAGGGGTAATTAAAACCAGAATAATTTAAGACTGTAATTAATAATTCGTGTCAAGTTTAGAGGGGTGTTAAAGTATTTTGCCTTATTTAAATGATAATTTATGTTTACCTAAGTAGCAAGGCCAAAATGAAAGTGATGACAGGCACCATATTGAGGAAAGCACAGCTAAATGTTGTTGATGTGTATTCCAGCCCAAGTAAGAAGAAATATTGAGTCAGTGTACCCCTGAAATTAAAACAAAACTTTAATCAGAGTTTGTTGTGATTGACTAGATCTGAACATAATATATATTGAAATAAATAACATATGACACTACAGCGTTTGGATGGTTGTTACGCATCGTTTCATAATGTATCATATAATATAGTATTGTATTGTATTGTATTGTATTGTTTGATGAATACAAATGTTTGGATAGATTGCATTGTCTACCGTTGTTTCATAATATCATGCACCAGCAATATGAAAAATAAATTTACAATATTATAAAGAAAAATTATGATGCGGGGTAAATTTATTATATAAAAAGGTAGGTAAATAATAAAATAAAATTATTTAATAATAGTGAAGGATGAGATGAGAGAAAAGACAAGATAACGATATAACCACACCACACCAAATCGGTCGTTACATAAAGTGGAACATTTCGTCATTACGTAACAATAAATTTAACAATACGATACATGAAAATTTAAGTAACAACCAAAACAAATATCGTATTTAAAACAATACAATAGGTAAGGATCATCCAAACAAGCTAGTCATAAAATAAATAGGAGAACTCACCCCAGCAGTGCACTGATAAACAGAGAACAGATAATACGAGCCGTTAATTTTGATGCCACATTCCTGCAAGGCAAGTAAATACTTTATTCTTCTACCTGTTTCCAGAAATAAATATTCTAAGCATTTAACTTATATATACTAACACCGTAAATAAAGGCGGAGCCAAAATTTAAATTTTATGAGTCCTAAATTCTAGGATGGCGATATCAGATTATTAGTAACTGAGTATTAAATTTAATTTTTATACATATTTGGTGAATTTGGTAATACAATATAGAGTTCGGACAAAAACTATTGAATTCCGTCTCATTCGTAGGTCGACCTCTAGCTTAGTCCCTAACCGCAAATAATATTTATACTAACAGTATAATTTAACATCTAATAGCAAGTTATCTATCTTATTTTTTATGTTAAATAGCTCCGCTTATACTTTTCGTTGATTGAACAGTTATATATACCGATAGTGTTAAAATCATTCACATTTAGTGGGCGTTTGGACATAAGAATTATAAAATTTTAATGAAATTTGTTTTCAAGTGAAAATGGTATCTGAAAATTAAAGTTATGTTTCGACATAAATATAATTTTGGGTTGTTTTTGAATTCTTGTGAACGATCTGATTGAAAATTTTGGAAAACAGCTTTTTGGAGTTTTTCAAATTTTTAAAAATTTCCAAAATTTATCTTCAAGTGAAAATTAAAAAATTTGATGGCCAAACAATAATTTCGAAAAAAAATACAAAAAAAAATCAAAAAAATAAAAAATTCTTACGTCCAAACGGGCTCTTAATGTAAACTAACTTGTTATAACATGTTTCTTCCCTTATTTTTCATAGTAACTAGTTCTGCATATTTTAAGCAGTGTCGTTATCGTTAAGGTAATCCCATAGTATAAAATTATATTATCTAGCGTATAAAAGTTAAATTTATTATAAAAACACTATATATAAAATATCTTTCAGATGACTTAATAGCGTAAAATAACTTTACTCAATCAGTATATAGAAGTTAAACTCGTACCGTTCGAAGAACCAGGCTAAGGGGGCTAAGAAAATAGCAGAAACTGCAAGCCTATATGTTGATGCCACCAATTGGTCCATTCCTCCATTGAGAACTTTCTTGAAAAGTGCATTTACAGCAGCAAAACCAAATTCAACAATTATCATAGCAAAAACTGTTTTCCATTTCTGAAGGCAGCTCATTTTCAACAATCTGTTGAAATATTAAAAGGCTATAATATAATTAAATTTCCTTAAGTTTTTCTTGTTTGGTTAGCCACATTTAAGTGCATAAATGAGCCACCACATATGTAATAAACATCCAGGAAGCAAAAGGAATATGAAATCAATTCTTTTGTATCACATCATTATCAAAAATGTCCAATTTTATAAATATCTTTAGCTCTTTTCTACTACTTTTTAACCGTAAGCGAATATGTAACTTTATTAGCTATTATTCAATGCTTCATTAGCTTATAATGACCACACAAATTGCTCATATTTTCATTCTCCATTTTAGTAATGAGTTTGAGTCGTGCAGCTTGTTTGGCCGGTTGTTACTTTAAATACGATGTTTGTTTTGATTGTTACTTAAATTTTATTGCATCGTATCGTTAAATCCGTCGTTACATAACGACGAAATGTAGCACTTTATGTAACGACTGATTTGGTGTGGGTCGCATCGTTACCTTGTCTTTTTCTCTCAATCTCACCCTTCATTATTATTAAATAATTTTATTTTATCATTTCTCTACCTTTTTATATAATAATTTTACCCTGTATCATAATTTTTCTTTATAATATTGCAAGTTTATTTTTCATATTGTCGATGTGTGATATCTTGAAACGATGGCAAACAACACAATTTATCCAAACATTGTATTTATCCAAACGATACAGTGCAATACAATACAGTGTGATACGATACATTATGAAACGATACGTAAAAGCCATCCAAACAAGTTGTTAGAAGAATATAACCACTAGTGTTTTAATCTGAGCTTTTTCTTTTTTATAACCGATAAATTTTCAGATTAATAGCGCATGGTTTGAAATTCGGTGGATACGGATATGCTCTCTACCCTTCTCCATTTAAATACTAGCCTTCTTTTTAGGAGAGGGCTTGAACTCGTAATGTGCGCCTAACTCATACATCACGTCTACGTTCTTATCACAAAACCAAAGTCCTGAAGATAAAAAAAGGTTGAGCATTTTAAAAAGTAGATACAAAGAAAATTAAGCATCATTTTTAGGCATCTAATCCCCCGCTACGATTGGAAATAAAGAGTAATTTATCTGCTTCTCTATATAAGTATATATTTGAGAAGTGGAAGAAGAACAATCTGTCTAATCTTAAAAATTAAGCATAGGCCTATTATATTGGTTTGGAGTTCAATATAGGCGGAGTCAAAATTTGAAGTTACTGGCTTTGAAATTCTAGTTTTTTTAAGTTACTGGGTTCTAAATTAAGAATTTGTACATATTTAATGAATTTCTTACGATAAATATAAAGTTTAATTTGAATCAAAGTTACCTGAGTTCGGCCGAACCCGTGTTTACGCCGGCTCCGCCCCTGAGTTGCAAGACACTTGCACGAAATTCAGTACAGTGGATAGGACGAGGTCACCACTGAATGTAACTATTTCAAGATTCTCGTTGCATTAACATACTCGAACTTCTCGAAGTATTGTCCATCTTACCTACTTTTCATATGTTGGCCATGGGTTTTTTTGGTTTCCCATTTGGTATTCGGTATTCGCATTAGAGCCCGATTATATCTGAATTCGTACTCGATACGGCCCTATTCAGGGGAAAATATCCCTACCAAAATAATTTTCACACCCAAAATTCGAACCTGAGATCTCTGATTATGGGAGGAGTCGCCCCATCCTGCACCACATCCTTTGGGGATTTTGTTTTTTCATTTCTTTTATTGTTATGTTATTCTTGTTTTTTGCCATGGGATTGGCATGAGGAAAGATGAAAGGATGGGGTTAATACACACACAGTTTTTTCTTTTTTATTTTTCACTTGTTTGCTATCAGCTTCAGGAATTCGGATTCGTGCTAGAAAGTCTACTTTAAGGATAAATAACTTCTGCTAAAGGTGATTTCGTTCTCATGGTTTAAATCGAAACACTTAGTTAAGGATCAAGGAGTACCTATCAGTGCCAAATGGCATTTTATGGTATAGACAAGTAGCTGCATTATCTAGTAGGGAAACAACTAGTTATGTCCATTTATAAGTAGCTCATTACCAAAATTGACCAATTCATAAAATATTATTAATATTAGCCAAATATTACTAATATTTGCCAATTTAGCTATTTATAGCACAAAAATATTAAATTTTTGCGTTGTTTTGATTGGGTGTTATTAGAATAGATTTGGTACAACTTAAGGAACTTGAATCTCAGTTTTGGAATGATTTGGTGAAGTTTTGAGGTGGTTTGAATTGAAAATTCGAAGTACAAAACTGAACATGAAAAAAATGATATGCGTATCACACTGCGTATCATTTGTGTATCACACTGCGTATCATTTGTGTATCACATATGTATCATATTTGTATCAATTGTGTATCACATGTATATCCATGTATACCTATGTGTGAGATACATGCGTGATACATGTTTGATACATGTGTCGCAGAAGAATTTTTTGAACTCGATTTAATTGTGAATTTTGATACAAACCCAGTCCAAATCACCTCTAATCTTCCTCAAATTTTGTCTATTGACTTATCTATATATTTTCAATGAATTTCAACTATACTCATTGAAAAAATTCCTTTTTTGCTTAGACTTTTGGAATATTGTATTTTTTTTTTTTGTATTTCATCACCCTATTTGATACCTCATCCGTGAAATTTCCTTTCTGTCTTGCATCTAATGTTGCTAATCACGCTTAAAAATATGGAAGGTGATTTTTGCATGTGATTCTTTGAGAGAAAGAACCCTATTTATTTGATTTTTCAATTTTTGTTGACTAGTTTTGATAAGTCTATGACTAATGGCTAAAGATTGGTAAGTAGAGATTTATTTGGATATTTGTGTAAGTTCCCTATCTAGTATATGCAAATGCAAATGCAAATTAAGTTATTGGTTTAGTCAAACAATAGAATAAGAAAACACTTAGTCCTATTCTTTCCCTTTCCTCAAACATACCTTAATTAAATTAAATGTCACGTGGAATTCAATAGCATATGGCATCTTTCTTTTGTTTATACTAATTCCTGGTGGCTGGTGCCTCAGACAAGTATAATGGACAAATAATTATCTCTAAAATGACCAAAAAGAAATTCTCGGTTTAAATTTTTTAGTGAACAGCAGAGAAGAATCAGGTCGAGTAACAGGACAAAAGCCACACCGTTCTTTCAGTTTCATAGCATATTTTGTTCTATTTCTGAATAACCAAATGGTACTAACGCGTTTTAAAGAGCTTAATTTGTCAAAGGGAAGACCACCAATTACAATTGTTAAACCAACGAATGAGAATGATTGTATATGAACACACTTATGGACTTCCTTTTATAAATAGCACAATATTCCTGTTATACATGGAGACAACATATTTCCGGTTGTCGGGACATCTAGACCGTAGAAAATACGACATAGAAAACCCAACATTGGATAAACTAAAAATAGGGAACGAGTATAACAGACTGGAGTTTAACTCGACCTCAAAACTAGCTCAAGAGATGAAAATTACACAAGAATAGCATCTCATCACTCAACTAATGCAGGACAACTTCAATAATTTCTACCAAAAAGAGGGCCTTGAAAGACCACAAAAGCATGTTACAAAGGCTGTGGAACGTAGAAAGAGAATTGAATTCATAATAACAAAAAGAACTGCAAGCAGCCCAGACGCGGAAGGAACGGTATTGCCAAACATAACTTTACAAATCTTCATGGCATACTAACAGAAATTACAAGTCAAATCAGGAAGCAGCGAGAGTTGCTACCTCAACCTCCGAACTAGACAAGGATGATGCTTATTTACGATACAGTTTCAGTACCTACTGTCAATTGTACAAACTGATTTTCATACAAGGTTTAAGCCTATACGACATCAACAACGTGCCATGAACAAAATGCCATATTCACATGTCCATGCCATCGAATATCTCTCCGTTATCCTCAAAACTCGAGTCGTCTAACAAAAATCCTTCACCAACCAAGTTACTGCAACAAACAGCGGTTGATCAGACCTAAAGTTATTATGACGATGAAAAGTAGAATATCGTATCCTGAACCATAGAAGGGGGTAAAGTGATCACCTCACACAGCTGAAACGGAAACTCACAACACGTTTCAACCTTCTATTGTAGAAGAAAAAGTGGTAGGACCATCTGGAAAAGACACAAACACTTGTATTAATGCACTACCATAAACAACAAATTTTTGACCAGCAAATAGACTCTTGTCACTCTTTTAATATCATCTAGAAGGTTACAGTATCCCACCAAGTTATTAAGATAGAACTCAAAGTGCTATCTGTCTTGTTTGGACAATATTCTAGCTGAAATCTCATGTGCTACAGCCTTTTTTAAATTTCTAAAGTCATCAAAGTTTTCCACTTGGGACTTGAACAGCCGATTCCCCCCCCCCCCCCAAAAATGTCGGTTCAAACTATCATTCTAATGTTTGAAATTTTGAATTGCTGTCTCCTTCTGTACTTGAGAGTTTTTGAATATTTAGCTATTTAGTAAAATGCAGTCACCAGACATGCATATATTCAAATCGTCTAGCTGCCTGAGGGGCCAGAGAGGACCTCAATCAGATGGTTAGATGATAACTCCAAGAATAGAAAACTCACACAGAAAGTTGACACAGTTTAAAGAGCGTTGGGTAACAAAGGGGATCGGTTCATATAAAAAGTCTTACATGGCTCCTCTCTCAAGAAATGGATCTGCATCTGCCTCTGGATTGTAAGTGTAGATCTCACATTCAGCAACTTTCACAACCTGCAGTGCTAATAAGTTAAGCAACTTGACCATGTGGCTCTTGGTTCTCTCTTTATGACAATAAAACACCTCACCTCATCTAAAGCCTTGTACAGAGTTTCAAGCAGAGGACTGCCTTCATTTGCATCCAGCCACTCCTGCAACTCAAATCATAGGATACCTAAACAAAAAGCTCGAAGTTCTCTTTGTGATAACTTGCTAAGCCTTATAATGAATATGGTACAACACCATCTCCATTGTCGCGTATAATACACTCACTACCCTCCCCAAGAAAACAAGGAAACGATAAAATATCCTAATCATGTAAGTGCTTCGCAGATGCCTATTACAGAACATCAAGAAGAAATAAAGGTGTCGAATTCTATTCTGGAAAAAACTATTAATCTGATTTTTGTCTATTAAGGGCATAGATCCAAACAACCACCTTGTCTGATTAGCTATCTCACCTCCAATTCTCTGGTATTTATCATAAGAATGCTAATCAAGTAAAACCCAAGGGAAGATGATTTCCAATTAAAATGTAACATGACAACCAAGGAAATTGCCAATATCTTTCCAGCATATACCTTTGAAGCCTCAAACAAATAGATGTCAAATATCTGCTTAAAACTGTCCCAGCTCTCTTCAGTGAAAAACTGGTGAGCTTTCACTGCACTGGTAAACCAGAAAGTTGGCAAGTCATAGCAAAACAGGGATAAATTGCATACACACGCATTGGCAGAATACGAACAAGACAACTGGAGTATTGCATTGGGAAATGGAGAGACTTGAACTCTCAGCTCCTTAAAGAGCAACAGTCATCTAAACTGTCTGTCAAACCATCTGACAACACTCCCAAAGCTGTAAGAGAGGATTATAAAGCGGGATGCCACGTCGCCAAAGAAGCTGACAGTGGCATTACCCATAATCCACCCAGTCAGCTTACTACAAATACAAGAGGATTATTCATTTTTTTAACAAGTACAAAATATTGAAAATAAAATATTTTCAACATAAGTTAGAGACTTACCTGAAGTCATAATCTGGATACATGTGATAGAGAGTAAGGAGAAGATATATCAACGTTTTCCGACTGGAACAAAAATTTAGAAAAAAATTACATTATGAACCAATATACACTTGTTTCAGATTAATACTCCAGCCGTAGGTCTGGATTCACCACCTCGATCTGCAGCTTAGATATTCAACAGGTGAAGAAGAATCGGTGTCCGAAGATCTTCCAAGATAATCAAAAATCTGCAACCAAAAGTTACTTTATAACCCCCCGAAAGAAGAAACTGTATTAGCTACTAGCAACGACACAACAAGAAGAAAACCAGACCAACAACTTCCTGGGTACTATCATAAACAACTGAAGTTAAAAGAAATAAATGAAGCTTCAGTAACATGAGGGAGAGTGCAAAATATAAAAGTATAAATATACGATAATGAGCACAAAAAGACTTTTTCATGATTGAAAATAGTGAGATTCAATGTTTCTGTACTATGACGTCTACATATTGGGTGTAACTTTCTTTATCTGTCTGACTGAAAAAGAAAATATAAGAATGGGAACATCAAGATAAGCACAATATAATTCTTCATGTGTTAAAGCTCTTCTATTCTCTAAGTCAAAGGTTGGATTGCAAATTAAGCAGGACAGAAGAGTAGAGACCAGGATAAGAAGCATTTATAGTCAAAAGCACAAGGTGATTTCATCCAATTTGGTGGGCAGAGATATCCGGTACCTATTCTTGGGAGAGATGCAGGTACCTGGTGGAATAATCAAGGAGCGCATAAGCTGGCCCGAATGCCACCATTATTGAAAAAAAGCATTTATAATCAAAATCATGCAAGCGACACATCTGGCCTACACCCTCTAGACGATGCATAATAACCTCCCCCCCCCCCCAAAAAAAATTTGGAGGAACCCTACAGGTATCACATATACTCTGAAACTGTTCCAAAATTGCCATCCATAAACTCAAAATAAGAGGAGCATAACATGAGAAAAAGAAGGAAAGAAAATTAGCCTTACAAATCATTGTGAGAACACCAAGCAATGACCCGAGGAAGGGAAAACGAGTTAAAGAAATGGGACAGAGTTGTGTTGCCAAAAAAAAAATGCAGGTTCTGGAGTAAGAAATCTGACAGCTCATAACAAGAGTTCACTAATGAAATGGCTGTGAAGATTTAACAATGATAATGGCACCCAGGAAAAGGGTTTGAACTTGCTAAATTTGGAGAGCAGAATCACAGGTGCACAAAGGTGACAACAGCCTACGTGGGGTCACACCCTGGAAGCACATATATTGGGAATAATTCAGCTCCACATCTACGTTGATGAAGGAGTGAAGAACATATTAGCCTCTGGCATGACAAATGGATTGAAATAATTCCTTGAAGAATACAAATATACCTTAAAGGAAGAATTCCAAGAACAATTCCAACTTGTGATGCACCCTAAAGCATGCATAGATTATTGCAAAACTGGGAACTCGTGGGTATTATGTTCAGAAGGTATTAGCAGGATTGGGAGCTAAACATCTTAATAGAGTTGCTACTTAAACTGGAACAAGCACAAAACCCCAGAGGAGACAAACTGGAAGCACATAACTAAAGTAGAGCTGAATGGGAAAGGGAGTTCACACTCGAAGCCTGTTACTATCCAAAGCAGAGCACCAGTACATCTATTTGTAGATTGGCCTTGATAAATAAATCAAAAATTGGTATATACAGATTGAACTCTGTAAGTTCCCTGTGATTTTTTCAGGATTGCATAGGCTAATGGCTATTCAATAGGAGCCCATGTCGTTTTATTCTTGATGTACTCAATCCAGAGCATGTTCATACAGTCAATTACCTCATCAGCGAAAATTAAAGGAGGCCTTCTATTTTATACTTATACATGGATTCCTATTTTTTAATCTTTTAATGAAGTTAACAAAATTGTATAATTTCTTTCACCTATCAGCCTTTAATGCCAAAAAAGTGTTCCATAATAGGGTGTTGCAAAATAGTAAAAATATGAAGTGTTGTGCCGTGATTGCACCAAGCCTCAGTGAGGAGTAAACAGACAAAATAATAGATGGGGTTCATCAATTGAAATTACCTCATTCTCCAAACTAAGTGAAAGTTTCTTATCTGTTCCAGTATGTTTACCTAAAAACAATAGGCAAAGTATACTTTACATCATGAGGTTGTCCAGATGCAAGGACACTACACTTGGAAGCCATCAAAAACACTTACAAGAGTACGCTTCGAGACATCCTTTAATTGTTCGCTCTCCAAGATTCACATGACTCAGAAAATCATTTATCCTGTAAAAGTAAATAAACTTAATTCACTGCAACCAACCAACTAAAAATCTTCAGTACTTATTTGAATGGCATTATATGGCAAAGCTTACCGATCAAGAGGGGTGTATTCCAGATACTTCATGATTGATAATGACGCAGAAGTTTGCCACAAGAATGATATTAGAGGTCCTACTCCTACCACAAAAAAAAATTCAAGACAATAAATTACCACGTCCAAATAAAAATAAATCAGACTCCAACAAGAAATTAGGTTACCTCCTTCCATAGTTTAAGTAAAACTACTTTTTCCCAAGTTAAACGTAATAAGTGCAACATCGCAGATTTACCACATTCATAGCAACTTAATATAGCCTTTGTCAATAAACATGATTCTCCCGATTCAGAAGGTGAGGATCATAAATTTGGTGCTTGAACGAAACTCACCAAAAGTTACCAAAGAAATTACTTGAAACCTGTCTTTAAACATGACTAGGAGGGACCTAGTTCTGATTGTTTTTTATGTCGATGGTGTATAGGCACCTCGACTATTCAGTGGGACCTGTTGCCTTCCACCAGCACAAGTACGTGGTAGCTCTATCCACCAAGATTTACGCAGATGGGAAAAATTACCTAGTGTACTTTGCCTCCGTTGGAATTTATGTCTGAGACCTTATGGTTCTCCTCCCACTTCATTGACCACTGAGCCACACCCTTGAGTACACTCTAGTTTTGATTATTTAACCTATTTAATCAGCTTTTTAATAAAAACTCACTTCTTACAGAATCAATATTTAGTTAGTTGAGCCGAGGGTCCATCGGAAACAGCTTTTCTACCTGCGTAAGGTAAGGATAAGGTCTGCGTATACACTACCCTCCCCAAATCTCACTTGTTGGATTACATTGGGTATGTTGTTGTTGTTGTTGTAACTTCTTACAGAATCAATGTTTAGTTAGTGCCTCTATGTAGCTCGGGTCCTTCAAAACTGCCGGCTAGTGCGTTCGGATACTCCAAGAGTTATGCATTTTTGGAGGATCCGACATCGGTACAGCAACAATTTGGAAGATCGGAGTAACGTAATAATGTATAAATAATCACTTTTACCAGATAAGTATGTTCATAATGAAAATGATTAGTACATTTTAATAAGCAATCTAAAAATCACTAATCTAAATAACTAGAAAATCGAAACAAAATATGCCCTGGTAATAGACCTTTTAAAGATATAACAAATTCCTCTGAGTCTCCTTAAATGACCAACGTACAATTATTCCAATAGTTACATAATCCATTTGCATGATAATTTATATGCTGCACTGTATCTCCAAAAAATCTAGGAACTTTTGCTTGCATTAAATTCACACAAGAGCTAAAACAAACTTTAATTTCGTCCAAAAATATTCTATCAATCAATAAAACATTATAAATGTTCATGAAAAATGTAAAACATAGAAAAATAGCGAAAATCAGCAATTAAAACCACAGATCCACAGACTTTGACTTACAATAAGCAAAATAAAACTGAAAATACAAACAGAAACTAAGAAAAAGGAAAACATACCTTTTTCAACAATTGAGATACTTTTAGAAGGAGAATTGGGAGTTAAAACAAAAAAGAGTTAACGAAATTTTGCTTGTTTTTATATCAGAGAGTATAATATTAGGAAAGGGGGGGAAAGAGGAAACGAAAATTCGAATATTCGGTAAAATGGGCGATTTTTCGAGAAATTGAGATCGATATTTGAATTTGAGGGAATTTTTCTGGTGTGAAAGGGGGCGGAGCCAAATTTGTAGGGCTCTTGTCCTAAGCTGATTGGTTAACGGTTGATGATTAGTCTGTTTCGGTGGGTGGGTATTTCAATCCTGTGGATCTGTGTAAAGCTTGAACCTTATCCATTAGATTCAAATAATTAAATAATTGATATATCAGAAAAATTTGTATATCAACTTCACGTTTTTCTAATGTTACTATTGGGATTTCAAATTATCCTTCCATGTTTTCCATAATATTTGTTTTAGCTCTTTTTACGTTCATTAAAAAAATAATATATAATTACTAAGTAATTTCTATTAAATACTTTGAGCATTATTAAAAAAATATTTCTTTAATATTAAGGTATAGTTAAAATAAATTAATAAATTTTAATTTTGAATTTCTAAAAGTTATAATTTTTTTGAGCTAAAGTGACAGCTAAAATGGAACGGAGAAAGTATATTGTACTTTTTTTTCCTTAACTATCCGATGTTGAATTGATGACCCTTGATTAATTTGGATGCACGTTGGGTAGGTGGGATTTTTAAAAGGGAATGTCGCCAAGCTCTTTATCAGAAATTTTTTATTTTTCCATTTCGAATTCGAGATATCAGATTAAACATAGAAAGTTTTCATCCTTACTTGGATTTATCTAATAGTAATTTTGTTCCTATTTTCAAATAATTTTTCCTGCATCAAGTTTGATCAAGAATAGCCTTACTCTGGTCAAATTTGACCTGCGGTTAAAGTCTTGAAGTTGAGTCCATTTACTTTTGTCCTCCTATTCTTCTTCTTGGTAAAAGAAATACAGCTCCTTAATACTAAGAGTATAGTTGAAAATAATTAAAAATTTTAATTTTAAATTCCTAAAATGATCATTCTTTTAAACTAAAACAACAGCATAAATAATACAGAGGGAGTATATCCTATATGGATGCACGTTGAGTAGGATCTTTAACATAGAAAGATTTCATCCTTACTTAATTTTCATCTTATTTATTGAATAATTATTTCCTGCATCAAGTTTGATCAAGAATCACCTTACTTTGGTCAAAGTATTGAAATTGAGTCCATTTTCTTTTGTCCTCCTATTTTTTGTTTTTATATACGCCTCCTTAATCACGTGTCTATTGTATTGTTTTTTCACCTATTTTTCACTTTCTCCTAAGGCACGAGTGCTATGTGATTTTGTACACGAAAGTTTGGACATATTTAAAGAAATTATTTTTGCTTTTATTGACTTGAAATCGTGAACGTTAGTCTTATAATCTACTTTATATTCGATAAGCACAAATTAAATACTCAATTTCATGGGAGAGATTAAGAGCCTCTTTTGGACATAAAAATAAATTTAAAAAATCCGAAATTAGCGTTTGTTCATAAAATTTTCAATTTTCACTTGAAGATGCATTTTAAAAAAATTTGAAAATTTGAATTACTTAAAAAAGTTATTTTTCAAAATTTTCACTCAAATAAACTCACAAAACTTCAAAAACAATCCAAATTATATTCATGTCCAAATACAACTCAAATAAATTTCAAATATCATTTTCAGTTGAAAAAAAAAAAATTCACCCATTTTTGAAATTTTACAATTCTTATGTCCAAACACCCACTAAGCCATTTTGTGGTATTTCGTGCTGGGCATTTGGTTCCACATAATCAGCCATTGAATTAGGCTATGATAATAAAGCCCAATTCAGGTGTTCTTTGTGATTGATGATTTCATTAATCATTTACTCCTTCCGTTTTATATTATGTGTCGTATTTCTCTTTTACACGCCCCTTAAAAATTATTAATTAGGAAAAGATTAGATTATTTTACCCTTATTTATGTTTTAAGATATAATCTCTTTTCGTTGAATATTTATTTTATTTATGTATTATCTCTATCTTCAAGAATAATTATTACTAAGGGTATATATGAGACGGAGGGAGTATCCTATTCTCGTGTTTAATAGCTTATTAGCTCCTTAGTTTCGTTAACTCTGAGGCGTATCAATATGGAGAAGAGGGGGTGGTACATGATCACGCTCAATTGTGTCTTATAAAAAGACTAAACGGGCGTTGCAAATATATCTGAGTATTTAGCCCAGAGTCGAATCCCTCAGGGAATTAACCTATCAATTATTGTCGTTAGACCACTCAATTCTCAATAATCAAGTTTTCAAAGATTATGAATAACACATTTTCCGTATTTTTACTACTACGACTGACTGAAATTAAATAAACTAAAAGATACTAATGTTAAGATGTAATCAGATGCGATAAAGGTCTAAGGTTATGGTTTCCCCTGTTGGTGAACTTCTTTCTTGGATATTTTCTATAGTTTGATTAGTTGTCTCTATCAATCATAAACACTCCAGGTACCATAAATCTCTCTCAAGTAATTATGATAATTTACTATACGCACTCTCTCAAGTTACGCTAGCCAGAGTGCATTACAACTCACTTTAGATTGCACTCGAGGTATCGTTATCTCTAATCCAACCTCTAAACCCTCGGTTATGACTTTCGTCTATACTCCGGGAGTGGTGTTGTTCAAACAACTACCTAAATATGCACTCTCTCTCAAGTAGATACATAATAAATAGGCACAGCTAATTGATGGTCATTCTATTAATTACAACAAGAACGTAGTTGAACAAATAGAGTTTAATCACCAATTAAAACTATATTAATATCACAATAGTGTCATTCCCCAACGGGTTCCACCAAAACCTTATATTAAAATAATTAGCTACTCATAGCAATACTGAAAACTACAAAAGAATTCATGACAGTGATAAAATTGCAAGAGAAGAAGATGTAGATTGATGCCCAATTGCTCTCCTTGCTTCTTGCCCTTGCTTTTTCTTACTCTAAACTTAAAACCTAGATAATCTGCTCATTTGGACTAGTTGAATCTTTTATAGGTTAAGTGGATTGGCCCCTAAGCTCCCAAATTTACCCTTCTCCGCGTCTTATTATCGTCGAAATTAGCGCGGGCGCGCTAGTCTCGCGCTACAGCCCGCGCTAATGGGGTTTAACACTGCCCGGCAGCTCACTGGACTAGCGCGGACGCGCTAGTATCGCGCTAATGCCCGCGCTAGTGGGGTTTCCTACTGTCTTGGCAAATTTTCAGCTTTCAAATCACTTCAAAGTTACCCCATGGTCTGTTATTCCTCAATTTCGCCCGGATCACCGTCATAAGTCCTCAATAGCTCATTGTACTCTTGTGAAACACAAAAATCACCATTAAAGTCAATTTAATATCATTTAACTCACTTAAGACCATGAAATATCATTAAGTTAGAGTATAATTATATGCTAAACTACGTGAATTCAGCCCATTATCAACACCCCACACTTAATTCATTGCTAGACCTCGAGCAATCCACTATATCCTACAAGGTTTCTTTACATCAAACACTCCCCTACGGTGTCACACCACAAACGTTTTACAAGCAATGCACCTAGAAGTGTAATATCTATGCCTCACACAATGACTCTCACATGCCCTGCTATAATCTTACTTCCTCGAAATACTACGAGGAGGTCAAGACTTACCTTTTTTTCATAAATCATACGCCCTCACTTCACACAATTGAGAGTAGTTCCATAAAAGATAATAGTCCAAAAACAGGAACTTTTAATCGAAAGAATTAACTCACTCTCAAAAAGAACATTCATATGTCACACAGATACACCATAGGCTTTCCCATAATGTAATACTCCACTAATTGAGTTCATTTAGTCTAAGATCAATAGGTCTTTATTTGGTTGTAATGTAGGCTAAGGGACGGGTAGGATACATTTTGGGTATAGTGACTAACCTCCCTAAGCACTTTTAATACAATTACATTAACAATCAGCCCATTTTCATGCTTGGCCAGAACCTTCACCCTGCTTTATTTCATAATTACCCCATGCCACACTAATTATCAAGGACTACATGAGTTATTGTCCTCTTTCTTTCTTTTGTTATTCTTTATTTTTTTCCTCTAAGTGGCCTTCACTTTTGCATTTTTCCTTCTATTTCCTTGATTTTTTTCTTACAACTCAAACCACCACCCTACACTTTGACTTTTATATATCTGCTAACAATTCAAGTATTCAAGTGCTCGTGGGAAGTACCAGGTTCAAACAAACAAGCTATTCAAACAATTGGTTATGGTTCATAATGTGGTTATCAAAGAAACAAGCTTATAAGCTCAAAGGGGTTGACTATGGTTAACTACATTCAAGTAGGTATATATTGGTGTCTGGCTTAACAAAGAAATGCCTATATCCCTTCTAAGACTAAACAAACTTCAATTTCAATTTGTACACATACGGGGCAAGTTCTAGGTACCAAATGCAGACATAGAATAGATGCAAAACACCTCACACACACATGGCACATAATTCAATCCAAATTGGTCCATCAAAACACTCCATTGAGCATTCGAGTTAGTTACAACATGTACCATTAAGGCATTCTACAAGAGTCAACAGGTGAGCCTAAGCGTCACACTCTAGTATTCATGGTGTTTGGGTGTAACACACTACGGGTAGCATTTTATCATTCAGCACCTTGCCCAAAGGATTTCTACTAAAAAAAATTAAAAGAAGTTAGTTATACCCGGTTTAAGCTAAACTCTTGGAAAAGAACCGTTGTCAAAAGAAAAACCAAGAGGGAGTTACTACACTAAGAAAATAAAAAGTCTTTTTTTTTATGTTGACTTGGACCCTCAAGAACCCCTACCAAAGGGATCCGTAGTCGGGCCAAGACGACTTGATTACTATTACTATTACTGTCAACGACTAAAACAACCTACACCAAAAACATAAAGCAAACTACAATTCGAATAAGTTAACCAAAACAACTAAAGCACATAATTCACAAATTATACAACATACAATACAATAGGGAAACCATCCCCACCCCATACTTAAAACGAGGACATGTCCTCATGGACAATTAAGATAATAGAGTAAAGTAAAGGGACTTCCCTGGCAGCTCAGTCTTGATCGGAGACGGTGTCTGGGTTGACGTTGCAAGCACGACCCAGGGCGCGTAGCCAACCCATTATCTTCTTCTCCGATTTATTTTGTCGGGTGGTCATCTCATCCACTCGGGTCCGCGGGTCAGTCATTGAGGTTCTCAACCCGGCCATATCGTGCTATATGTCATCTAACCGATGGCTCCGCCTTGCCCTAGACGGGCCTCCAACGTCCATAGTTGGCTCCTCCTCCATGTGCTTTGTCCCCTCACCTCCTTGGTGATGCTCCTCCTCTGCTTCCTCTTCTTCAGAGTCATGCCCCGCTAGCTCCTCCTCGACGGCCATTGCCTCCCTTCCACTCGTAACTCTTTCAGCTTTAAAAAGGTGCACCGCAGGTACCCCGCCATCAATAACAAAGTCACCTGGCACCCCAGCCACAGTGCACAGTGGAGTGACAAGTGATGGGTAAAAGAACCCATACCTCTGAACCCGCATGAAATAACCCATACCTCTGAACCCTCATGCGGGTGAACATCTCCTCATGAATTAACTGTGCCACATCAAACGGCGCATCTACTATGAAGCACTAAATCAGACATGCCCGAGGAATGTTCACCTCCGAGGTGTTCTTGGATGGAAATGATCGACTGTTAATCAGGTACAACCAGCATTTTGCCTCCAACTTGAGGCTCGGAGAGTGGAATTTGTTTCCATACTTGTACCATTTCAATGTAATGCCCGATCGACATATGGTCGGGGTGAATGTATCCCAAGAGGTCATTTTACCGTTGTAGGTCTGGTAGGCATCTACGTAACCCGCTGTTGGTGGAGGAAGCCTGTACATTGTTCTGATGTGCTCTATTGAGGCATTCACCGGTCGTCTTCGCACTGTTACAACATAGTTGTCATGCTCTGGAGCATTGGCATAAAACTCTCTGACCATCATGTCATTTGCCTCGTCCGGTTCCTCAAAGAAAATGTCCATGCGACGCTGTATCGAGACTTCGTACATTCTGGGGCAATTCATCCTAATGGCTACAGAGTCCATAGCCTGCTCAGGTATAGTAGTTTTATCCTCTTTCTCATCAAATTTGTCCTGCGCCTTTGCTGAGACAAATTTGTGATTGTTGAACGGCTCGAGTCTATTGATTTTCGTGGCCTTCCTCCGGTAGAGGTTCTAGCTGCACGACTGGAAGAGGCTTCTGTGGCCTGACGCTTATGTGGAGGCATTGTACCTACAATTAACATATTATTAGCTCAGTACAACGAGGTGACCCAACTGTGGTTACTCAGATTTCACCACAAATTGGTCACATTATTTCCCTCCATTGGGGTCCTTCAACAAACATATGGTGGGCATAACAAATTAAAACCCCAAACACTAAATAGTGGCCATGAGTCATTCCCATCCGAACTCAAATATGGTCATAACACCCCACACTCCCTATGTCATCCATTATCAACATAAATCAACTACTACCCACACAAATCAACTAATGTACACAAAGGAAGAGAAACATACAAGATGGAGTACAATAAGAAAAAAGTTACAAAAATAAAAGAAAAATTAAGGTGAGGGATACATACTTGTGAGGTGAATGATAGAGATGAAGTAGTGGGTGTTGAAGAATGCTTAGAGGTTAGAGTGCTTGAGGGTGGTTGCCTTCTTTGAGGGTGGAAGATTGAAGAGGAAAAGAAGAAGAAGAAGAAGAATGGGGAGGGTTTGGAGGGGGGGGTTTAATTGGGTGGTTGGGAAAAATCAGTGTAAGAAAATAGATTAAAAAAATTCGGAAAAGAAAACCTACCTGTGTCGAGATGGACTAGTGCGAGCTTAGCGCGTCCGCGCTAGTCCAGGGGTTTTGAGGCAGTGAGAAACCCCACTAAGTGCGGTCACGCTAGTGGCTATATGCTGGAGGCAGTGTGAAACCCCACTAGCGCGACCTCTAGCGCGCGATTAGCGCGGACGCGCTAGTCTCGTCGTCAGCCAATATATATATATATTTTATAAAATTATGTATGTTGGGTTGCCTCCCAAACCAGCACTTGATTTAACGTCACGTCACGACGAGTACAACAATCAATGGGTTGCCTACCATGAAGCGCCTGATTTACCATCGCGGCACGGTGCAGAATGGGTGCAATTAAGGATCGCTCAACCTTTTAGGTTCAAGCAGGTGCACAACAGCCAACTCACTGGTTTCATTCATTCCCACATACCTTTTTAATCGTTGTCCATTGACCTTGAAGGCATTAGACCCGTCATCAACAGTAATTTCCACAGCACCAGAAGGAAACACGTTGACCACTTTAAAAGGTCCATACCATCGGGACTTGAGCTTACTCGGAAACAATCTTAATCTTGAATTGTAAAGCAATACTTTGTCTCCTGGTTTGAAATCTCGGTCCAAAATGTTTTTATCATGTAATCTCTTCATTCTTTCCTTATATAACTTGGTGCTTTCAAATGTTTGACATCTGAACTCTTCCAACTCGTGTAGCTCTGTGACTCGATTTTCTCCAGCAGTATCGAGATCCAGGTTCAGCTACTTCAATGCCCACCACGCTCGATGTTCTAACTCCACAGGCAGGTGACAGGCCTTACCAAATACCAACTTGCATGGAGATATACTGATTGGTGTTTTGAATGCGGTCCTATAGGCCCAGAGTGCGTCATCAAGTTTCTTCGCCCAATCAGTTCTTGTGGCGTTAACTGTTTTGGTCAGCACACTCTTTATTTCACGGTTGGAGACAACCTGCCCACCCGTCTGAGGGTGATAGGGGGTTGCCACCTTGTGGCGCACATCATATTTATCAAGTAGCTTCTCAAAGACACGATTGCAGAAATGAGTGCCTCCATCACTAATAATGGCCCTTGGGGTTCCAAAACGGGTGAATATATTTTTCTTTAAGAACCCCACCACCACTCGTGCATCATTGGTGGGGAATGATGCAGCTTCTACCCATTTGGACATGTAATCTACAGCGACAAGTCTGTACTTATTGCCGTAGGAGCTGACAAAGGGGCCCATGAAATCTATCTTCCATACATCAAACACGTTTACCTCTTGTATTGGATTCATGGGCATCTCATGACGACAGGATATGTTCCCCGTCCTTTGGCATTCATTACAACCCTTCACCCATTGATAAGCATCTTTGAACACAGTGGCCAGTAAAACCGGCCTCCAACACCTTAGCTGCTGTCCGAACTCCTACGAAATGTTCTCCATAGGGAGCTGCGTGACAAGCATGCAAAATAGCAAATTGTTCTATCTCGGGGACGTACCTCCGAATCATGTTATCAATGCAAATTTTAAACAAATGAGGTTCATCCCAGTAGTAGTTTCGTCTATCACGATAAAATCTTTTCTTTTGAACAACAACGAGTTCATAAGGTTCAATACCACTGGCCAGGTAGTTTGCAATATATGCATACCATGGCACATCTTCTACGCTCATGGCGAGTAGATGCTAGTCTGGAAAGGTTTCCAGAATATCCTCCGATTCAGTTGCATTCTCGGCACCTTCAAGGCGTGACAAGTGGTCAGCGACTTGGTTCTCCGTGCCCTTGCGGTCACGAAACTCCAAGTCAAATTCCTGAAGAAGCAGCACCCAACAAATTAGGCGCGACTTTGACTCCTTTTTCTCAACCAAGTATCTGATGGCTGCATGATCAGTGTACACCACCACCTTCGACCCAATCATGTAGGACCTGAACTTGTCCAAGTCTCGGCCATTGTAGAGACTCACTGCCATCATCTATTTCGGGCCATGGTCATTAAGGTTCACCTGAGTATCTGCAGGTAAAGTCCCGAGAGAACGATTGTTCACTGCCATAGATATCTGGTCCAACTGCACTTCAATATTTTTAATAGATGCATCATGTACATCTACTCTCTCATTCATTTTGGCCGTTGACCCAATCACCTGTTGCATCATCGCATCAAGCCTGGAAAACCCATCTTCTTACCTTCCCCCTTGTTGTTGTTGAGGAGGGTGGTATGCTTGTTGCTGATTCTGATGGTTATAACCTTGTGGCCTCTAATATGGTGCTACATTACCTTGCGGTCTCATGGCACCCATGTTTCCATTGTTCTATTGTGGGTGAGGTGGTCTATACGGTTGAACTTCCTGACCCCAGTTCTGCACCCCTTGTATTTGGCCTCCATAATTTGACACATAATTCATGTTTTCTGGATAAGAAAAGTGATCAAATTCTGCATTCCACTGATTACCAAATGGTTGACTAATGCAAGATGTGCATAAGCCCCCATTGGTTGTATCCACGATATGTACATGTTGCTTTTGCCCTGATTCATCCACCTTCTTAGTTAGTATGCTCATTTGTGTTATCAAGGTGGCCACGTTCTCCGCAATAGTATTGGATGGATCAAAGGGCATTGAGTGAACTACAGGAGTAATGGGCGCATGCATGGTTGTCCATCCTGAATTCTGCGCCATTTTATCAAGCAGGATCTGACTTTCTCTCAATGTTTTGCTCAAGAATGCTCCACCAGCTGAAGCATCAACATTTTCCTTTACAGTATCAGCCAGACCCATATAAAAACGCTGCCCCAACATCTGCTCAGGAATACCATGGTGTGCACAGATAACCAACATACCCTTAAATTGTTCCCATGTCTCCTACAATGTTTCAACTGGTTTCTATTTGAAGCTCAAGATTTCATCAATTTGTTGAGTTGTCTTATTGGGTGGATGAAATTTGTTCACGAACTGCTTAACTAACTCCTCCCATCTGGTAATGGAATTGATGGGGAGTGAGTTTAGCCAAGTCTGGATGCTCCAGTCATGAGAATGGAAACAACAACAGTTGTATTGCTTCCTAAGTGACATTTGGTTGCCTCAGTGTTTTGCAAATCGACAGGAAATTCTTCAAATATTGTTGGGGGTCTTCGATGTATGGCCCTGAGAATAGTCCATTGTTCTGCAGCAAGTGCAACATATTATTTGTAATCTGGAAGGACTCAGCCTGTATTTGAGGGACTAGTATCATAGTGGCCAAATTCTCTGTCGTGAGTTGTGCCCAGTCATATAAAGGAGCCTCTGCCCTTATCTGCGCAACTTGGTCTACCACATCATCCTCATTGTTGTTCCTGGTGTTTGGATCTTCCATGCCGGGTTCAAGTTATTCAATTGATGGTTGTTGTTTGCTTTCCAGTTGGCCCGGTTTAGGGCCTTGAAAACTTTCTCGGGGTCTGATAAGACTTCAAATACTTCACCAGTTCTCGATGAGTTTCTAGGCATGCACCTGTACAACCAAGTTAGCAAACGTTAAAATTTCAGTGTATAAATGAAAATTGAAGAAAAATGACTATATTTAAGAATTTTGTATTTCTTCCAACTCCAATTGATAACACCGTTAATTCCCCAGCAGCGGCGCCAAAATTTGATCACGCTCAATTGTGTCTTATAAAAAGACTAAACGAGCGTTGCAAATATATATGAGAATTTAGCCAAGAGTCGAATCCCTCAGGGAATTAACCTATCAATTATTGTTGTTAGACCACTCAATTCTCAATAATCAAGTTTCCAAAGATTAAGAATAACATTTTTTTCGTATTTTTACTACTACGACTGACTGAAATTAAATAAACTAAAAGATACTAATGTTGAGATGTAAGCAGATGCGATAAAGGTCTAAGGTTATGGTTTCCCCCGTTGGTGAACTTCTTTCTTGGATATTTCCTATAGTTTGATTAGTTGTATCTATCAATCATGAACACTCTAGGTACCATAAATTTCTCTCAAGTAATTATGATAATTTACTAGAGGCACTCTCTCAAGTTACGCTAGCTATATTGCATTACATCTCACTTTAGATTGCACCCGAGGTATCGTTATCCCTCATCCAACCTCTAAACTCTCGGTTATGACTTTCGTCTATACTCCGGGAGTGGTGTTGTTCAAACAACTACCTAAATATGCACTCTCTCTCAAGTAGATACATAATAAATAGGCACAACTAATTGATGATCATTCAATTAACTACAACAAGAACGTAGTTGAACAAATAGAGTTTAATCAACCAATCAAAACTATATTAATATCACAATAGCGTCATTCCCCAACGGGTTCCACAAAAACCTTAGATTAAAATAATTAGCTACTCATAGCAATACTGAAAACTAAAAAAAATTAATGACAATGATAAAATTTACAAGAGAAGAAGATGTAGATTGATGCCCAATTGCTCTCCTTGCTTCTTGCCCTTGCTTTTTCTTACTCTAAACTTAAAACCTAGATAATTCGCTCCTTTGGACGAGTTGAACCTTTTATAGGTTAAGTGGATTGGCTCCCAAGCTCCCAAATTTACCCTTCTCCGCGTCTTATTTTTGTCGGAATTAGCGCGGGCGCGCTAGTCTCGCGCTACAGCCCGCACTAATGAGGTTTAACACTGCCCGACAGCTCACTAGATCGTGCTAATGCCCGCGCTAGTGGGGTTTCCTAATGTCTTGGCAAATTTCCAGCTTTCAAATCACTTCAGAGTTACCCCATGGTCTGTTATTCCTCAATTTCGCCCGGATCACCGTCATAAGTCCTCAATAGCTCATTGTACTCCTCTAAAACACAAAAATTACCATTAGAGCCAGTTTAACATCATTTAACTCACTTAAGACCATGGAACCTCATTAAGTTAGAGTATAATTATATGCTAAACTACGTGAATTCAGCCCATTATCAGTACACCATCCAGACGCTCGAATAGAATTTCTAGTATATACTGGTATTTCATGATTAAAAATGCTATATATTTAAAGAGGGGCACCAGAAATCACAAAAGGGTCAGACAGCCGCTTTTCAAGAATTATATCCGTGAGATCATAAATTTTATTGTTAAAAATCTTTGGTTAGCCTTCAATAGAAAAAAAATCTTTTCAAAATTTTATGCAAACCAATCGTATATTATGCATTTAGAAGGCAAAATATTAAATTTCTGAATAACATTTTCTGGATCACGAGGCAAGTAAGTTATCCACAACCATTTAAAAGTTTTTCCTTTCGATTTTATGCTCAGATTTTACTAAATAACTTCAGCTACTATTTTAACGTGAACGGACTAATTCTTCAAAACTCAAAATAAAAGAAAAAGTAAAACAAAAAATGATAAACAAAAATATAAGGCGTTTTTTTGTGAAAGAAAGAGTGAGAAGTAGGATTGTGCGTAACTTAGTAAATACCGAATTATCGTATCGAAACTAAAATTTTTGGTACTCGGTATTCGATATTTTAGTATTTGGTATGGTATTTGATTTAAGTTTTAAAAATAATTTGGTATTAGGTATGGTATTTGGTATTTGAAAATAAAATACCGACATATATGTTATATTATACAATTCACATGTTATTAATTATTCATAAATACAAAAAATCTAAAATTTTACTTTTTTTATTTTATAAGTTCATCAATTAACTCTAAGCAAGTAACAAGACATTTCTAATGACCAATTTTATTCCTTTATGTACCATTTTCTCTCTCTGGGTTGATATTTGCTGGTTTTAGACAAAATTTTTGTCAATAAACATTTTTAGTTTTGTATTTTTGAGTATTTTAATTAAGAATATTACAGTTTATGAC
The DNA here is from genome assembly GCA_005239525.1 of Nicotiana knightiana. Lineage (NCBI taxonomy): Eukaryota > Viridiplantae > Streptophyta > Magnoliopsida > Solanales > Solanaceae > Nicotiana > Nicotiana knightiana. The sequence continues at coordinate 30,452 of ML437200.1, forward strand.
TCTACGCATAAGTTAGTATTCAAACCGAATAAACCGAAGTTACCGTACCGAATAAACCGAAACCGAATGGAAAAAAATCGAACCATACCACATTTAATTAGGTACGGTATTGGTATAGCATTTTAAGAAATCGAATATCAAAAATAGTGAATCGAAATATCTAAATATTGTATCGTACCGACCAACGAACATCCCTAGTCAGAAGTGGATTAGCTTCTAAAAAGGAAAACTACCCTATATACCTACCTAATCAAAAGTAATTACCCATAAATAATCACTTTAAAAATAATTACATCAAATACCTATTCTATTACAACTAATTCCTAATACATAATTAACTTTCCTGTTTTATCTCCTCATCAATTCTCGCTGATGTCGCTACCCATTTCTCGAGGAGAAGCAGCAAACACTTTTAAGAATTTTTAAAATGAATTTTCCTCTTTTACTCCATGAAAAATCATAATTCTCAATCGGAAGTTCAATCACAAAAGAGATAGTATTTGTATGTTGTTTGTATTGTACCTTTTTCTTGCTATCATCGCCCATTTTTTTATTTATGCTCCATAATTTATAAAAGTAAAACAAAAAATAATATGTACTAACCAATTAAGAATTGATTTTTCATGTGTGTTTGAAGTGTGTGCCGTTGGAATTTATTGGGTATTGTTCTTTGATGTGTAGATTATGATGTTAATGCTAATTTTCGAAGATTTTATTGTGAAAAAATTAAATCCATCATTGGAGGATTATGAAGCTTGAACTCATTAATTGGGTTTGTTGAATTTGTAGTTATTTCGATCCAATTGTAGTTGGCGTGAGCTTGAATATTTATTGGAGGTTGTGGTTATATTTTGAATCAGTTTAGTGGAGATTTTGGAGTAGATTTTAGAATTTTAGGTTGAACTAGCGAAAAAGATGAATTTATATTGTATAACAAATGGTATATTATATACCATTTTGGTATATAATTAATTACAACAATATAATATTATAGTATATAGTATAATGTTGAATAAAAAACACAAGATATTATTTTGATATATTGTGTAGTATTTTAGTATATAATATATAATTTAATAGTATATAATTTACTGATATTATTTCAGTTTAATAATTGAATTAAAAAAATCTTTTTTTAAGCTCTTTGCATACAATTGTATATCATGTTAGTATAGCTATATACTATACTGGTATCATATGTTAGTTGGAACATTTTTTAATTATATTAGCTACATTTAATTAATACATTATTTGATTTTGCTTTAGTAATAGTAGAATAGTACAATATTTTGATTTTTTAAAATTTATTTTTATGCATGTGTATTATGTAATCATTTTAATTTTTTTCTTTATGTGTTTGTTTTATATAATAGTATTATAGTACTATATCTTGAAATATATTATTATATTAATATGTGGTACACTATTTTTTCTTATTTCTCTCTTTAAGCATGTGTATTATGTAATAGTATTATCGTCATATATAGTTTCCTAGAATTGATTAATAGAATTGTATACCATATTGGTATAATTATATGTCATATTGGTATCATATGGTAGTTGAAATATTTTTTAATTATTTTAACTGCATTTTTAAGTGAATTCTACTTTGAAATGATTTATATGATCGTGTTTTATTGTGTTGGATTTTCTTGTACCTATGGAAATAGATTTTGTGTATTATTTAATAGTTTTTATAGTTATATGCATTTGTTGGAACGACCCCGTACAACTATATACCCTATTAGTATTGCTATATACTATATTAGTATCATATGCTAGTTGAATCATTTTTTGGTTGTATTAGCTGAATTTAATTGGTACACTATTTAATTTTTTTTTAATAATAGTACTATAGTATAATATCTTAAAATACTTTATTATATTTATATATGGTGCATTATTTTTTATTTTTTCTCTTTATGCATGTGTATTATGTAATGATAGTATAGTCATATAGTTCCTGGGAATTAACAAGTAAAACTGCATACCATGTTGTTATAGCTATATGCCATATTGGTATCATATGGTAGTTTAAATATTTTTTTGGTTGTTTTAGCTGCATTTTTAAGTGAATTATATTATGAAATTATTTATATGAACATGATTTGCAGTGCTGAAATTTTTTTGTACCGATGGACATAGATTATGTGTATTATGTAACAGTTTTTATACTTATAGGCAATTGTTGGAACAACCTCATACAACTACATACCCTGTTAGTATACGGAATGAGCAAGTTGCTTTGCGAATATTTAACTTGCAATGCGAGCATGTAATTTTCTCATACTTTTATTGCATTCTTTAATGTTTTGGTATAGTGTATAGTCGCAGATAGTTCTAGCAATATTCTAGAGCAGTCATATACTCTGTTGGTATACATGTATACCGTATTGATTCATATGGTACTACAAGTCTTTTTTTCTACTTATATACTGTTATTATATTTTTTAATATTTTACTATCGTTTCTATTCTAACTAGTATATATAAAAATTTGGTGGCCCTAGATTATGTTTTCTTGCTCCATAACTGGTTGTGTTACGCTAATAGTAGAGTGTTTACAAATATTTGAAGGGAAAGATATCAACGTTTGCATGCAATCACGTATGGATTCTTAGAATCTGATAATGTAATTTATGGTGCTCAGCAACAACCAATGTGATATTCGATAAATTAGATCAGGTGACAACTGATATTATTTCAGTTTAATAATTGGATTAAAAAAATGAGAAAAATGACAAAAGGTATATTATACTAGTATATTTAAAAAAAAAAAAGGTGAACAAATATTTTCTATAGCAATAATTTTTTCTTATTGTATAAAAAAAAGAATAATAAAAAATAATAAAAACAGTAAATGAAATTAGATTATGAAGAGAAAAATAATATAAAAAAGAAGTTAAATGAAATTAGAAAATGAACAAGCAATAAAGAAAAAAAGAGTTAAATGGAATTAGAAAAGGAACAAAATTGAGTGTGAAATAAGTTATGGTAAAAATAATAATAATATGATTTGGGCAAAAATAAATGGATTGAAAAAGAGAATAAAGAAATAAATAAGAAGAAAACGAGAAAAAAGAAAAGGAGAAAAGAAAGAAAAAATGATAAAAGAAAAGAAGCATAAATCTAAAAGAATTGGAGAAAAAAGAGAATTTTCCCAGCAAAAGGAGTATGGTAAGTAATGTAATTAGTTTAATTGGTAAAAAAATAAATGGATAGGTAAGAATAAATAATTTTATTTTTGTGGGTAACTATGTCATTCAAACAAAAATTGAATACACAATGAAGTTGAAAACTTGGGATGGGCTTATGTAATGAAATTGGAATGGGCTGTATGGGCCTTAATTCTAGTGATTGAAAGTTAGGCAAAAATCACTTTTAGCCGGTGAATGAAATTATTTACGCTTGATAACCGTAAACATAGATAAATTTATATATTCTTATATAACATACAAAATGTATATATACACACAAAAATATACAAGACTATTACTTTAAAAGCGGCTACACAATGTCATTTTCCCTTGAAAGTTGGCTAAGTAAACATGACAATCCTATGTTTTTCCCTAAATTCTGTCATTAACAAACCAAAATGATATTTAAAAAAGATCACGAATTAGAAAGTTTTAAGATCAAATAATAACTATGGGAAAAATAAAAAATAGCTAGATTTACAACTGGTAATTGAAAAATAGCCAAAGTTTTAAAATAATTGACTTTTAGCCACTTTTTCATATAAAGATAAAAACTGCACAAAAATACCCCTTAAAAATCCGGAAAAAAATCCAACATAATATGCTAGAATTCTAATTTTTTATATATGAGATTCTCGCATCATGTGCTAGAATTTCATAATGTGGGAATTCTAACATAATAGGCTGGAAGTTTATACACATAAGCTCCAAAATCCAGCATATTATATTGGAGCTTTCCATGTTTTGTGTAAAATAATAGCTATTTTTTGATAATTTTACAAATACTAACTATTTTTTTATTATTAATTCAAAAATTGGCTAGCACGTGCTATTCCATAGTCCAAACTCGTGAACCAAGTTTAACTTTGCAACTTTGGCGATGTGCTCAAGTCTAATTTGGTCCATTTCCTCGGTGTCGCTAAAAACCAAAGAAATAAAAGTTACATACGTAGAATTAAATGCTCTGATAAAATGTAATTGTTGTTAACTAATTCCATATTTGTAACATCAATAATAATTTATTGAAAGGATTAGAATCACGATACCTGTAACACCATATATTTTTGCTATTTAGATAATAATTTATGACGTAGACGGAGCCAATATTTGAAGTTTATATGTTTCACATTGTTTACCCTAAAATATGGATAACAATTAAACTTATATTGTAGTTTTAAGGATATGTGATTTCATCCAATATTAATTGATAAATGAGAAAGTAAATGATAGAAGTGAACTGTAATATAAACAAACTAGTGTGTAGGCTAAGCCTCGACCTCGAAACAAGGTACTCTCGAGGTGATAATACTATAAGGGCAGTTAAGATAAAATAATTTTAATGAACAGTAAGTAGCAGAAAGAAAGTATTGTATAGCTTCTTTTCAATGAATAATGATGATTACATATGACTGGAACTCCTCTTTATATAATATAGGAATCCTAATTATGGTATACATCTAATTACAAAAGGAAATTGCATAAACAACTAATTAACCGTTGTTGATTTGATCCGTTCCGAGATTCACGCCACGATCCTCGACCAATCACGGATATCTCGCTCTTTCTGTTATTAAGCTACCCCCGATGCTACTTGAAGTTTATCTCTCTTGACTTCGATCGATACTAACCTCGATCTTGAGAGAGACTCTGATGTCGAACTCACCGCCTCAATTCTTCGAAGCAACATCCTGGTCTCGATCAAATAGTGAAATCTGGTAACCCTGATTTCTATCGTATACAAATAGTCCCCTCGTTTCTTTGAATATAATGATATGAAACGAATTGAGTCTTCGATTTTTCTATGACCCCGATAGACAATGACGTCATCCTTCTGACATAAGCGAAGAAAGGGACTGAAACGTCCTGTCGGTACAGTTCCCCAAACCATAATGAGCGTCAGTTGGCTGTCGGCCACTATTGCCATTGAACCGCCACCGTAAATCCATATATAGAGCTTTTTTTTTTGTTGATTCACACTTTACTTTCATCTCCATATGTTATTCTAAACCTTTATCTTTCTCAGATTCTTCTCTTCCGTTACTACTTGGGTCATCGCTGCTAGTTCCTACCCACCAAAACCCACAACCTTCCTCTCTATTCAACCTATATAATGGCGAAAACATCCAAAACTATTCCACAAAAGGAAAAAGCTTCCTCTTCTTCTTCACGGCCGGCCGGTGATAAAACGCCGGCGGAACTGCTCCCTGGGGAGTTTGTTCTCGGCCCGTGTGTTCTTAAATTTGACTTCAAAATCGAGAATCCTCTATCGGTCACTGGTCGATGTGAGCACGTATCGAGGTATATATGCTCGACAACTGTGGGATATCTCGGGGATATCAAAAGGGATTGCAACTGGGGGGACAAAATTGTATAGATCCCTTCTCCCGAAGAAAGCATTACTACCCATGTGAAAGGGTATCTAAGTGTTTACACTTATTCTTTCACGTTGGGTCTCCTCGATCTGGTCATCATTGACTTCTGCCATCAATATTAGGTGACTCTAGGCAAAATACACCCTTCTTTTTGGTGTATTGTGATCATGCTCTGGTTCTTCACCAACAAAGTTGAGGGGATGCCTTTCACCATCGATCACCTCATCAGGTTATACAGTCCTCGAATCTTTCGAGGGTTGATCAAACTGCAACGTCGAGCGACCAAGACGCTGTTCTCGAGTATCGACGAGGAAAAGTACCAGGGGTGGATGGGTCCGTTTGTTCGAGTAAGGACTTGTGACCTTATCTCGAAGGAGAAAATACCATTTCCCAAGAAATGGAACCCGAAGCGTAAGTAGCACTCTACTTGTTAATTTTCATGTTTTTATTTTCTGCTTCATTTAACATCTTCCTTTGTCGTGCAAGGGTTACTTGGATGCGTCGAGAAATCCCTGACCTCGAGGACTGGGTTCGAAATCTGGCCTCAACTTCTTCTTTTGTTGAGCGCTATTGGCGCGACTTGGCAAAATGTCGATGAGAGGCAAAGAACCATGGTAAGTTTCCCTCTTCTTATTTCTTAGGCATTGGTTACACTTCTTTTACTTACTTAGTCCTTTCTTGTGCATGCCTGAACAAAGATGCATCCTTGAGGCCTCCGAGCAGCGAGGAAGAGGCTATGCCCCCGGTTCCGAAGCCGGGGAAGGACAATAAAAGGAAGAGGGTCTCGACATCCGAGGACCCCAAACCCAAAAAGGCTGCAACTCGTAAACCCAAGGTTATTGTGATCCCTCTGAATGTGGAGTCAGCCCAAAGTCTGCGGGAAGAAGAAGAAGAATAAAATGATGAAAATGAAGGCAATGTCTCGGCGTTGGTGACCCGAGAGAGGAAGACTGCCGAGACTGCTAAGTCTTTCAAACCGACGGCGGTTGTCGAGACCTTGCCTCGTGATGAGGAGGTTTCAAAGAAAGATTCGGGAAAAGTCTCTGAATCACCTGAGGTCGAGGTTGTCCCTCGTCAAAAAATGAACATACCAGAGGGGCTTGTCCCGAGACCCCTAGGGCCGAACAGAGCGCCCCGGGTGACTCGCTTGATGACAACATGTCACTCACCATCTCTACCAGCTTTTTCCGAAGAGCCCATAAGGGATGCTCGGGCTATAAGGACTCCTGAAATAGGTGGAGTCCCCGGTGAGGAGGACCGTTTCCGGGAATATTTTACCCGGGTTGATGATGCCTCCGATCTCAACGATGCATCCAACCTCTTCGAAGAGGCCCAACGTCTTCTGAGTCGAGTAAGTATGAAATTTGTTGATGTAGCTTTCATTTTTCCTTTTCTCTGTCTAACTCCTTCCTTTTTATGCAGGTTTTTTCTAAGTCCCGGGCCAACTTAAAAAATGCGAGGCCGATCTCCTACGGATTTCAAAGGAGAAGAATGCTCTCAAGCTCCTCTGTGGACAGAAGGATGAGGAGATCAGAGACCTCCGAGATGATTTGGCCAGGGCCTGTAAGGAGGAAACCGAGCTGAACGAGCAGGTAACAATTCTCTTGCAAAAATACGGGCTCGATTCAAGGGTGGAAAATAATGCTTCAATGTCAAAGTTGCAGCAAAAGGTTGAGAAGATCGAGCTATTCCGAAAGTATATTGATCAAGCAAAATCTGACTGCTATAAGTGGAAGGAAGACATGGACCGCTTGGCTGCGGAGAAAGAGACCGCCTTGGCTCAATTGTCATCGACTGAAGTCCAACTTCCGAATGCTAGGGAGAAGTGATCGGTGTAGGCCAAGAGGATCGAGGAGCTCGAGGTTAAACTTGCTAAGGCCCAAGCTGAGGCTGAAAAAGCAAAGGCCCAGGCTGACAAGTCGGTAGCCATATATCTGGCTGATGCCGAGGCTGCTAAAGCATAACCGAGGAAGGATACCGATCGAGCACAATGTACTGCTGAGCTAGCAAAATTCCAATCTCGTAGAGATACCCTCGAGGAGATTCATGCCCGAGGCTTCGACCTTTCTGAGGAGATAGCTCAGGCAAAGAAGCATGAAGTCGATGCCAGGCTATTGGCCTTTTCTAACAACGACGATGACGATGATGATGAAGGTAGAAAGATCGGGCCTGATAATGGTGAGGGAACCGAGGAGGAACTACCCTCGAGGAGGGAGTCACCCTCGAGCATAGCTAGGGCTCTTGTATTTTTTTATTTTCTTTTGTGTAGGACCCTTGTCGGTCCTTTGTAAATACCTTTATTCAAATATATATAAGAATATTTCCTTTCTTGAACTCCGTCTCAATTTTTTCCTTGTGATAATTTCAAATCTACTTTGTGCCTTGTGAAATTTTAACATACTTTATTCATTGTGAGTAATATGTTTAAGACTTCGACTTTTGGGCAACTTGGCTGAAGCTACGCTAACACTGCCTTCGTAGTCGAGTGAGTTTACTCAAACTCGAAGTAATATAACCCTTAGGTTTGAATTGAATGAGAATGGATTCTCGAACTGTAGTCGAGTGAGTTTTTATTTGAACTCGAAGTAGTAAAAGCCTTAGGTTTGAATTGAGTGAGAATGGATTCTAGAACTGTAGTCGAGTGAGTTTTTATTTGAACTCGAAGTAGTAAAAACTTTAGGTTTGAATTGAGTGAGAATGGATTCTCGAACTAAAAAATGTAATGGCCCTTAGGCTCTTTGAATCGGGCCGATATGGACTCAGAAGAATGGCTTTTTCCCCTTTTCGACTTAGAGATTCTTATATATAGGAATTTGTCATGCCTTAGCATGAATTTTTTACCCATTGGATTTTTTGAGGGTTTAATATTGATCGAAACCCTTTGCTTTTTATGCCTTAGCACAAATTTGCATTTAAACAATTCGATACCTTTTAAGATTTTTTGAGGGTTTAATATTGATCGAAACCCTTTGCTTTTTATGCCTTAGCACAAATTTGCATTTAAACAATTCGATACCTTTTAAGATTTTTTGAGGGTTGATATTATCGAAGCCCTTTGATTATTTTGCCGAGGGTAGCCTTTTTTAACTGATTTTCAAAAGAATTCGGAGACCTGTTTTTACTGTAAAATTCAGATGTCTCTGAGTCGCGTTAGTTTGGTCGTAGCCTTTGGGTATAATTCTTTGGCTTACTTTCCTAATAGCACTTCCACTTTCTCAAAGTCTTAATCCCCGAGTATGGTGGCCTTGGCCTATAAAATCAAGGGTTGCCTCTTTGAGGTCTTACGGTTTTGAGGTTTGATAATTCGAACATGTTGATTTTTTACGGCAGTCCCCGAGTATGGGGTTGATCGTTCGAGGTGTAGTTGTACTTGTCCCTTGAGCCAGTTTTCACAAGAAATCATAACTATGAAACTTGTAAAGTAGAAATTTTCATTAAGGCATAGGACATCTGGTAAGAAAAAAGTACTTCTTTCAATATTTCATACATGCATACATATTTTTCCATTAGGACTCGAGTAATGTATACGGACATGGTTCATTCGACCGTTTGGCCCGTTACAAAGTTTTCCTATTGAGACCCCGTTGACATGAATTAATTTCCTTGAAAATATAATATCCAAGGGTGATGCCCCCAAGTATTTGAGGTTGATTTCAAAGAAGCCTTGNCCTTATTAAAAACCTTGCCGGAAAAAACCATTTGGGATAAAAATCGGTCGAAGGAAAAAAGAGTGCAACGCGTGCTTTAAGATTCTAATATCTTCCTGCTTGAAGAGGAATTCGATACCTTTGCTCGAACACCTGAAAATAAGTTAGTGTAAAATATAAATGAAAAAAGAGAAGGTCATACCTTAACAATAATATCGTTTGAGGAGTGAGATGATCCAATTATTTGGTAGTTGCTCGCCGTCTATCATGCCAAGCTTGTATGATCCCTTTCCAATGATATCGAGAACTTGGTACAGTCCTTCTCAATTTGGGCCGAGTTTTCCTTTTTTAGGGTCTCAAGTGTTGAGGGTGACTTTTCTCAGAACCAAGACCCCGATTCTGAAGTGGCGAAGGTTGGTCCTTCGATTATAATACCTTTCAATGCGTTGTTTTTGCGCGGCCATTCGAATGAGGGCGGCTTGTCATTTTTCATCTAATAGTTCGAGGCTAGTACTCATTGCCTCGTGATTCGACTCTTTCGTTGTATATCAAAACCTAGCTTGGGTTCCCCGACTTCGACCGGGATCAAGGCTTCGACACTATATACTAAGGAGAACAATGTTGCCCATACTGGACTTTGATGTTGTTCGATATGCCCAAAGGACTTCGGGTAGAATTTCTTTCCATTTTCCCTTGGCATCATTCAATCTCTGTTTTAGATTTTAAATGATGGTCTTGTTTGTCGATTCGACTTGTCGGTTTTCGCTGGGATGATAATGTGTTGATAAGATCCTCTTTATTTTGTGATCTTTGAGAAACTTTCTTATTTTGCTGTTGATGAATTTTTTTCCATTGTCGCATACAATTTGGCAGGTATCCCGAATCGACATATGATGTGATCCCAAATGAAGTTTATAACTTCTTTTTCTCTGACTTTCTCAAAGGCATGTGCTTTAACCCATTTAGAGAAATAGTCAGTCATAAATAAAATGAACTTAGCTTTACCTGGGCTGGTGGCAGAGAGCCGACAATATCCATCCCCCATTTCATAAATGGCCATAGGGATAGGACTTAATGAAGTTGCTCTCCGGGCTGGTAGATCATTGGTGCATACCTTTGACACTTATCACATTTTCGAAAAATATTCTTTAATGTCTTTTCCATACTGGCCTAATAGTACCCTACTCTGATGATTTCGTGAACTAGTGATTCGGCACCGGAGTGTTTCCCGCAAGTACTCTCATAAACTTCTCGTAGGACATAATCGGTGTCTCCCAGTCCCAGGCATACTGCTAACAGTCCATCGAACATCCTCCTGTATAATATTCCATCCTCAGCCAATGTGAATCGAGTATCTTTTGTTCGTAGAGTCTTTGAATCCTTAGGCTCTGATGGGAGCTTTTCGTTTTTCAAATACTCAATATATTTATTGTTCCAATCTCAGGTTAGTCTCGTGGAGTTTATTTCGGCGTGGCATTCTTCGACCACTGGCTTCGAGAGTTGAACGAAAGTCCCCGAACTAATTTCGTCGTCCTCGACTAATGATCCCAAATTCGCAAAGGCATCAGCCTCGCTGTTCTGTTCTCGAGGTACATGCTGCAAAGTCCACTCCTTAAACTATGTAATGTCACCTGCAATTTATCCAAATACCTTTGCATTCTATCCTCTCAAACCTCGAAGGTTCTGTTTACTTGGTTTACCACCAGTAGGGAGTCATATTTTTCTTCGATGGCCTTTATTCCCAAGATCTTAGCTAGTTCGAGACCTGCATCATGACCTCATACTCGGCCTTATTGTTAGTCAGTTAGAAGTTTTTATAGATTGCCTAATTGTGTTGCCCGTGGGCGGCTTCAAAATGATGCCTAGACCGGACCCTTTCACATTTGAAGCATCGTTTGTAAAAAGGGTCCACACCATCGATGATGTACCCGACTTTATCAAAAGTTCTTTTTCGACTTCAGGTATGAGGGCTGGCGTGAAGTCGGCCACGAAGTCTTCTAAAATTTGAGACTTGATCGATGTTCGGGGTGGATATTCGATATCATACCCACTGAGTTCGACGACCCATTTGTCCAGTCGTCCCGATAACTCGGGCTTATTTAAAATATTACGAAAAGGGTAAGTGGTTATCACACAAATTAGGTGACATTGAAAATACAGTTTTAACTTCCTAGAGGCACTTATTAGGGCAAGTGCCAATTTTTCTAAGTGCGGATACCGGGTTTCGGCCTCATCTAAGGTTCGACTAACATAATAAATGGGAAATTGTGTACCTTGCTCTTCTCATACTAGGACACCACTTACCGCGACTTCCGAGACCGTGAAGTATAAGTAGATCTTTTCATCTACCTTTGGATATGACGCAACGGTGGGCTCGAGAGGCATCATTTTAATTCTTCTAATGCCTGCTGGCTTTTTGGGGTCCAGGAAAAATTGTTCTTCTTTTTGAGTAGTGAGAAGAATCTATGACTCCGATTTGACGATCTCGAGATGAATCGACCTAAGGCAGCTAACTGCCCTGTCAGCCTTTGCACGACTTTAACATTGTCTACAACTGTGATGTCTTCGATAACCTTGATTTTATCGGGTTTGATCTCGATCCTCCAATTTGACACCATAAAGCCGAGGACTTTTCCCGAACCGACCCCGAAAGCATACTTCTCGGGGTTGAGCTTCATGCATGTTGTGTTTTCTCAGTATCTTGAATGTTTCCTGCAAATGTATCAAATGGTCCTCCGCGCGCATGGACTTAACTAGCATATCATCAATATATACTTCCATCGACTTACCTATTTATTCTTCGAACATTTTATTTATTAGGCGTTGGTAGGTAGGACCATCATTTTTTAGCCCTAAAGGCATTACGTTATAGCAATACGTGCAATACTTAGTAAGGAATGAAGTCTTTTCATGGTCCTCCAGGTTCATTTGAATTTGATTGTACCCGGAGTAGGCATCAAGAAAACTAAGGGTCTCGTGGCCGGGCGTGGCATCGATCATGTGATCAATGTTAGGCAGAGGAAAAGAGTATTTGGGGCATGCCTTGTTTAAATCTTTATAATCTACACACATCTTGAGTTTGTTCCCCTTTTTAGGGACTACCACTACATTTTCTAACCATTTGGGATATTTTACTTCCCGAATGGATCCTATTTTGAGAAGTTTAGTTATCTCGTCCTTGATGAATGCACGTTTTACCTCAGACTGGGGCCTTCTCTTTTGTTTCACTGGCATGAACTTCGGGTCCAAACTCAATCGATGTGTTGTTATTTCTGGCGGGATCTCTATCATGTCTAAGTGGGATAAAGCAAAACAATCCATGTTATCAATAAGAAATTTAATGAGTTTCTTTCTGAGTTCTTTCGTTCGGGTAGTTACTCAATTAATCTAACATGTTCCAGCTCTTCGACTGTTGATTTGGTGTCGTCAGAATCTTCGGGAATAATGAAGGATTAAAGGATCCAATAATCGTCTTCTTCTTATTCCATTCCCTGCTTCTCCGATTCAGTCGAGACTGGTGGCTGTGGTTGCTATTTGGCCTTCTATTTTCCTTTGACCTCCGATCCCTTTGACGTCGATAGTGCCGATATTGGTATTACCTTATCGACCGCGAATATTTCCTTCACAGCATACTTCTCCCCATATACTGTTTTCACCCCGTCCAGTGTCGGGAATTTCATCATTTGGTGGAAAATTGAAGGGGCTGCCCTCATATCGTGAATATAGGGCCTCCCGAGTAGGGCGTTGTACCTCATGTCGCCCTTGATTACATGGAACTTGGTTTTTTGAATAGTTCCAGCCACGTTCACCAGCAAAATGAACTCTCCTTTAGTTGTTTCGTTGGTCATGTTAAAACCATTCAGGACCCGAGCTACGGGCACAATTTGATCTTGTAGGCTGAGCTTCTCCACGACCATCGGTCGGATTATATTTTCCGAACTACCTGGATACACTAAAACACACTTTACTTGAACTTTATTCATAACGATAGAAATTACCAGAGCATCGTTGTGGGGTTGAGAAATTCCTTCTGCTTCATCATCATTGAGTGATACAGTACCTTCTGGCACATAATATTGGGTCCATTTTTCCCTAGTAATTGATACTTTAGTGCATTTGAACACGGGCCCTTGTGGAACATCGATCCCGCCGACGATCATATGGATCACATGCTATGGCTATTCATGTTCATTTTTCTTGTTGGCGTCTCTTTCTCATAAATGATTCTTGGCTTGATCACTTAAGAACTCTCGAAGGTAACCCTCGTTGAATAGGGGGGCTACCTCTTCTCTTAGTTGCCTACAGTCCTCCGTTATGTGTCCATGTGTGTCGTGATACTTGCACATCAGATTGGGATTTCTTTGGTAAGGATCTATCTGTATGGGTCTCGACCATCTAGTATCTTTGATTCTTCCAATTGCCGATACTATACTTGGTGCGTCGACATTAAATTTATAATTCGATAATCGAGGTGCCTCTGTAGGATCGACGTGTTTATCAAAACCACTTTTGCTCATAAGTCCCCGAGAAATCTATCCTCGATCTCTTCTTCGATTTTTTTGGCGGAATTGCATCTGGGACCATCATTCTTGCGATCAAAGATGTATGGTTAATATCGGTCTTTGTTCGACCGAGTTTCCCTATCGATATCGCTCTTATTTCTGGCTGCAGACCTGTTCGAATATACGAAACTGGAAGGAATTCCTTATTGGTCGTCTTCAACTCTGATATTCTATTGGTATCGATTATGTACATCCGCCCAGGTTACCGCAGGATATTCGATCAAGTTTTGCTTCAGTTGACGTGATGCTATCGAACTTCGTTCATTCAACCCCTGAGTGAAGGCTTGAACAACCCAATCATCTGTGACTGGTGGAAACTCCATGCGTTATATTTGGAACCGAGACACGAACTCCCTAAGCATTTCATTATCCTTCTGCTTTACTTTGAAAATGTCTGATTTCCTTGTCGGAACCTTTATGTCCCTGGCATGTCCCTTTACGAAAAAATTTGCGAGCATGGTGAATGAGTCAATGGAATTTGGCGCTAGATTATGGTACCAAATCGTTGCCCCCTTCGGCAGAATCTCTCCGAACTTCTTTAACAAAACTGACTCGATCTCATCATCTTCCAAATCATTACCTTTGATGGTGCACGTGTAGTAGGTGACATGCTCATTGGGATCGATGGTTCCATTGTACTTTGGGATTTCTAGCATACGGAATTTCTTGGGAATAGGCTTCGGAGCAACTTCTGTACACATTTCTTTGAATCCATTCCTTTCAAAATTGGAGGTGCCTGCGGTATCTGATCAACCCGGGAATTGTACGTTGACACTTTCTTATCATTTGCTTCAATTTTCTTCTCTCTCTATTCAATTCGTTTGGTGAGCTCCTCGAGCATCTTCATTATCGCGGGGTCAGTCCCCGATTTATTAGTATTTGGCCTTTCTGGTACTGGCTCGGCCTGGCAGGTAATTTTCGGTTCGGTCCCACTCGGAGTTTGATGCTGGTTTTATAGTTGTGTAACATCGACTTGTTGGGCCTATATCATCTCGAATATCACTTGGAAGCTGACTCCTCCATCTCCTCCACTCTGTGTACCTTGACCACTAGATCAACATTCTCTGCATACACTCCCTTCGGGGTCCGCGCTCAGATTCACATTCAAAGCAATGTGTGAATTGACGTCGACTGGGTTGGTAACCGGTGCTCCCCCGAGATCAGCTGATGGCACCTCGACCCCTGGAGCAATTACATTTTCATTTTTCCCGTGAAATCCGAGGTCATTGTCACCATGTGTGGGTGTAGTTTGTGAGTTTGACATATTTTTTTAACCTGAAAGCAAAAAATACTTGACAAGAACAAGCGTAAAGTAGGGTGTGGTATTGGAACCAGTATTGAATAATCACTATTATCTTTAGCCCCACGGTAGGCGCCAAATTGTTTATCCTAAAATTTGGATAACAATTAAATTTGTATTGTGGGTTTAAGGATATGTGATTTCACCTAATACTAATTCATAAATGAGAAAGTAAATGATATAAGTGAATTGTAAAATAAACAAACCAGTGTGCAGGCTGAGCCTCGACCTCGACCTCGAAACAAGATACTCTCGAGGTGGTAATAGTATAAGGGCAGTTAAGATAAAATAATTCTGATGAACAGTAAGTAGCAAGAAAGAAAGTATTGTATAGCTTCTTTTCAGTGTATAATGATGATTACAAATGACTGTAATTCCTTTTTATATAGTAGAGGAATCCTAATTATGGTATACTTCTAATTACAAAAGGAAATCGCATAAACAACTAATTAACCACTGCTGATTTGATTCGTTCTGAGATTCACGCCACGATCCTAGACCAATCATGGATATCTCACTCTTTCTGTTATTAAGCTATCCCCGATGCTACTCGAAGTTTATCTCCTTTGGCTTCGATCGATACTGACCTCGATCTCGAGAGAGACTCCAATCTCGAACTCACGACATTGGTTCTTCGAAGCAACATCCTGGTCCCGATCAAATAGCGAAATCGGGTAGCGCCGATTTCTACCATATACACATATTTATCACAAAATCCATAGCTCGTCTTAATTAATAGGGTTCACAATCAAATATTAATACATATTTAACTGATTCTAATATTGATATAGAACCTAAGCAAAAATAGTGAGTTCTCCAAACCCGTAATTAGCCTAATATTCTAGCTCCTCCACTGATTTATGATTTATGATAATGATAATGTATTTGAAATAATTAACCAAGGTACTTATAAAATTATCTTTATTGTCAGCATTATGGGTGTGTTTGGTATGAAGGAAAATATTTTTCAATTTTTCCATGTTTGGTTGGCTTAAATATTTTGGAAAAGATTTTCCTTATGAACTCATTTTCCTCCAATTGGAGGAAAATATTTTTCTTATCAAAACAAGGGAAAACATTTTCCAAAACTCTTTCTCAAGTTTTCCCTCCCTATTCCCCACCCCACACCCTCACGCTCACCCACCTAACGCCACCCCAGCCTACCCACCCTACATTCTCTCTCCAAAAAGGCTTTTTTTTTTCAAATTTCAACCACCCCGCACAAAATAAAAAGTTTTTAAAATTATTTTTTTGTAATTTCAAATTTCTATTTTTTTATTTTTTTTGCAACCCCCCCCCCCCACCAAACTCCTCGAAAAAAAATATTTTTTTATATATTTTCAGTTTTAATTTTTTCATCTTTCAGTTTACATGTTTGAAATTTTACAAGTTCCAAAGTTATGAGTTCAAAAGTTTATGTATTTGGAAGTTTACGGGTTTAGAAATTATAAAGTTTACGTGTTCGAAATTTAGCGGTTTCGAAAGTTTAGAGGTTCGGAAGTTTATGAAATTTGTGGGTTCGGAAGGTTGTTGGTTCGAAAGTTTATGGTTTCATGTTTATTGTATCTAAATTATTTATGAATATTCTTGAGAATTTATTTTCCGTAATTTGCGTATCAAACATCGAAAAATGAATAAGATTACTACTTATTTTCTAAGAAAATATTTTATTGCAAAACATTTTGCACGAAAACCCTATGACTCCTAATATTCTTGCATGCGACTACATGCATACCTAAATGTCCTAAACTAGTTGGTCAACCGTACCTAATTTGTTTAAATCTGATTTTCTTACATTCCCCAACAAAGTTTTTTAAAAAGTCAAAAATCTCTTTTTGTTTCCATTTTTAGAGGGGTTGGTTTACCATATATACGTTCTCATACTTTCTTTTGCTCCAACAATTATTTAAAAAAAAAGAGATAAAAAAGAATGAGTAGAAGAAAAGTTGAAATATATCGTTATAGGCCTTGAAAGTGATTAAAACTATTGTTATTCTTCGAATAAATTTGAAGGACATTGTATCGATATTGTATCGGAGAGGAAGGTAGAAGAGGGAACAAATTTTAACCAAATTATGGGCGGAACAGGGTGGCGGAGGAAGTTCATTCGAATTCCTTTTGTCGAGAAATTACTTTTTATATAAAGTTATAATTAATTTTATGTATATATAGTAGATAATAATTTTTTTAATTTTTGTGTATTTATTTTTTATATATTAAATTCCTTTAATTAAAATTCTAGATTCTACTCGAATAACAATATATGGAAAGAAAATGAGAGAAGCATGATGAAGTTGACTTCATGCATGAGATATAATTGGAAGATTCCTTATTGGTTTGGGAAGGTTACCAACCAAACCAATGAGAGACCTATGACTTTAAACTTAGCAAATATACTTATATTTTATTTTTAGTTTCTTTCTCAAATTAACACGTACAATCCAAATTTAGAAAGATCAGATAATTACAAAATACACCCCAAAAGTTAGCCAGCTAACCAATTGGTACACCTAAGCATAATTGGCTTTTCAGAATTAATTGGCTTTCGCAATTGCAATTGAATTACCAAGTTGATCAAGTTGTTTGGATGGTCTTTACCTATTGTATTGTATCGTATTATTACTTTAAATATAATATTTGTTTTGATTGTTACTTAAATTTTATTGTATCGTATCGTTAAATTTGTCGTTACGTAACGATAAAATATGTCACTTTATGTAACAATCGATTTAGTGTGGTTGCGTTGTTATCCTGTCTTTTTCTCTCATCTTACCCTTCACTATTATTAAATAATTTTATTTTATTATTTACCATACCTTTTTATATAATAAATTTATCTTGTATCATAATTTTTTTCTTATAATATTACAAATTTATTATTCATATTGATGGTGCATGATATCATGAAACAACGGCAAATAATACAAATCTATCCAAACATTGTATTCATCAAACAATACGGTACAATACATATAATATAATACGATACATTATGAAACGATGTGTAACAACCATCCAAACAAGTTGTAAATATACGTGTTATTCGTTTAATTAATTATGGGACCATTTGGACGTTCATATGCAGAGCTTGGGATGCAGTGGATAATAAAGTAAGGATTAATTAATTTAATGATTCTTTATTTTTAATTGTATTTAGTTATGCTTAATCATTTCAATCATGTTTAAAATAACACATAAATTCTTGCATAATAAATAAATATTAGTATTAGGCAATGCGGAGTTTAATAAAGCCAACCAGATATTGTATTAAGTTATGTGGACAATCATTATTTTTTCTTGTGTATTACCAGCCAATCATGATACTTCTAATAATTATGTAGAATTTTATGTCGAAATTATATTATTTGTATTAGTAACGTAAACTAAATGACCTTGTAGATAAGGATAAAGTAAAGTATAAAATAGAGACATTTTTGCATTTGACTAAATCAAACTAAAGAACGGAAAAAAATATCCCCAGAAAATGGTCAAAAAGAAGAACAATCTTGAAATTTAGACCTTTTTGTTCTTTCTTTTATGAGTAATTACTTGAATCATATGTTTAATTGGATCTCTCCCCTTAATCAGAAGTCGATTTGAATCCCACGAATAAAAAATTAAAATTCATGATAGGTAACGGTTCCCCTTAATAGGTTATATATATATATATATATATATATATATATATATATATATATATATGGAAGAGTTTTCAACGTGTTCTATGTATGGATGACAATATACAGCTGAATGTACTTCCTCCGTTAATTTTTACTTGTCGATTATTTTAAAAATAGATTTTCATTTTCAGTTGTCCACTATCGCATATCAAAAAAGAAAAAAAACTTTTTTATGTTTTGCCTTTAGCATTAATTACTCATTCCAAATTATTTTTCAATCCTTTAAGGCTATACTACACCAAATTAATATGGGTATCATGGTAAATTATATATTTTATTTATTATTTTTTAAGAGACGTGCAAAGTCAATAATGGACAAATAAAAATGAACGGAGGGAGTAACTTTTAATTAATTTGCGTTGTCAATTGGGAAGATGCTTAATTAAGGCATTGCATGCACAATTTTACTTGAAAATTCTCTAATTGGATTCGAAGCATATTAATTACTATTAAGTTGATCAGAATACAGCTTTTTATTCATGTAATCATTCTAATCCTTATTAATATTTTTTTAGGGAAGGTGTTTTTCCTCATAATTAAAGAAAAGAAGTATATAAATCTCACTGCTGCCTAACATTTACCCAATGTATAGCAAATAATTAGTAATATATGGCTAATTTATAACGGGGATTGTCCCCATAAATAGTTCGATATTTTGAAATTGAATATCTAAAAGTAAATTTGGTAGGCGTTTGGATATAAAAATTCTAATTTTTGAGAAAAAAAAATTGTATTTTGAATTAAGTTGAAAAGTGGTATTGAAATTTGAAAATTATGTTTGGACATGCATTTACTTAAAAAAAATATTGCACTTTTATGAGTGCGAAAAAGGTATTTCTTTGAAAATTTTGAAAAATGGTCAAAATCACTTTAAAAAAATTTATCGTCGAAAATTTTCCAAAAGCTTGTGAATTTTCATGAACAGACATAATTTTTTTTAAAAGGACAGATTTTTTAACGGACAAACAGGTCCTTAGATCTATTTTAAAAGGCGAAATTGGGACTCGCTCAGGGCTTGTCCTAGGGCGGAGCACTCGTAAAACGCTCCTACGCTTATATGTGGGGCTTAGTTCCGTGAGACTTACGCCCCGGACACGCCCAATGCCCAGTGTGCTGGACTCGCGTAATAGAACTTCATACAATGGTGTGTAACTCTCCTTGTAAATCCTCAATTTTTCTTAATAAATCATTGACTATTCAAAATTATTTTTTTCTTAATCATAAATCATTACATTGAGAATATTTTATCTCATAATTAAAATAAAAACTATTGCATGTTATCCACTAAGCCTGCTATGATAGTAAATTTTAAATAAATCTTTCATTTAAAAATATTTGCTTATTAACTTTTGTTATGTCTTTGTTATATAACAGTTCATAATTTTTTTAATAATTATTTTCTTAAATATTTTTTTAAGTTTACGAGATATAATACTTATTAATTTAATAGCTCAGTATTAGCTAGTAACTATTTACAAACAATTAGTTATCATGGTATAGTACGGTGAATTATGTGTCACTTTATTAACTTGTTGAAACTTAAAAATAAATGGTGCTAGAGAATAATATTAAATTGTGAATTATGCTTTTATATAAATTCACTTTCAAATGGAAAGCATATTAAATAAAAGGAGTATTTTTAAAAAAAGCAACAGATTATAATATCGAAACTCTTTTGAGATTCATTACTCCTTAAGCGATATATATAATATTTCACATCGAATGCATTACTTTTGTTGTTTGAGTTATAACGACGTTGTAACTAATTTGCATATTATGATATATGTCATACCTTTCGTAATATTCATGGTTGGATTATAATTTATAAATTATTTAAAATAGATTATTTGTTATATTTTGTAATTTTAATGTAATTTTTATAATTATTTTTTATTTTATACTATCTTAAAATATTTAAAATTAATAAAACTTAAAGAGCCGTAAAACTTACAATCCATATCTCAGGGTTTATGCCCCACCTCGTTAGAGATAAAACGACTCGTCTCCCGTCCTGCCCTTTAAAACATTGGTCCTTAGAAATGCAAATTGTAAATTGCTCTTCAAAGAAACAAAATTTGGGAAGATTATGAGAATCGGCTTTGCTGACGTGTAAAGATTTTGATTATTTGGATTATACTTTATCTGAAATTAATAAAACTTACTTCGAAGAAATTATACTCGTAACTATGTTATACGTTTTGTTCGATCTGATCAAATCATTTTCAGTTTATATGTTAAAAAAATATATAAGACGTGGGAAATACAAATCGAATGTACATAACTCGAGAAATAAAATTCGCATGCATTATTCTCAACCAAAAAAGACACGAAAATGACATGCATCATCATGTAATTTTCATTTAAATATTTAATTATTTTTTGCATATTTACTGCATCGTTTTTCAATATGACCATTATAAAATAAGAAATTGCCAAAATCTTGATTTTAAAATGAGGGAGTATAATTTAATCTAATCAAGCTACAAGTGTGTAATCAATACATTAATGAAACTATTATTAGGGGATGAGTTGCATTAATCATAGCTTTTGAAACGAAAAAAAATGGAAATTATTTCAACTTCATTATTTAATTAACTCATCATTTATTGGTGTCTTGAACTGATTCTTGCCTATTCCCTACCCCACAAAAGACAATAAACAGAAAATCATATTTTTATTTGTTTTTTATATTTTCCCTCTTTTTAAGTTCAAGCTTTACGCATATGCTTTTTTCACTATCAGATAAAATTGACCTACAATGATAGATTTGAATGGTCGTTACCAATTGTACTGTATCGTATTGTTATTTTAAATACGATATTTGTTTTGATTGTTATTTAAATGTTATTGTAATGTATTGTTAAATTCGCCGTTACGTAACAACGAAATGTACCAATTTAGATAACAACAGATTATGTGTGGTGCGTCGTTATCTTGTCTTTTTATCTCATCTCACCCTTCACTATTATTAAATAATTTTATTTTATCATTAATCTTACATTTTTATATAATAAATTTACCCCGTATCATAATTTTTTTAAATAATATTACAAATTTATTCTTCATATTGCAGATGCATGATATCATGAAACAATGACAAACGATATAATATATCCAAACATTATATTCATCAAACGATACATCACAATATAATACAATACGATACGATACATTATGAAACAATGTGTAACAATCGTCCAAACAAGTTGTAATTATATACGTCGATAATATAATAAAACTTTTATAATATTATTTATTAGGTCATTCAATTATATAGTTTTAAAAATAAACTAAATTACCTTCTAGTATTAATAATAATTTATTTTGGTCTAGGTTCCCTTTCTGTAGGGGAGTCCTTGTGTATAGGACGTGGGGTTTCAAATTTGAAAAAAAGAAAATTGTGTTGATATTAAAAAAATGTGATTAGCATGAAAGAGAAACAAAGGGGAGGAGACACGTATTTGAATGGCTCGAAACCTGAAAAGATACTGTTCATTATTTTACTCACTCTTTTTTTTTTTTCTTTTTTCAAATCAGATTCTTGATTTGTAGATAGTATAAATATCCTTATATTTTCTATTACCCCATTTCTTATTTCTGTAATTCTTTTGAATTTTAGACCAATACACTCAATCTCTTGCTTCATTTCAAAAGAGAGAGATCTTTAAGTTATAAAGAGAGCTTTCTTAGCTTGTAGATATCCGATCCCCTTCTTGTAAGTCTCTTTTTTTTTGGCCTCAGTATATTCCCTTAAATTCTCAAATTTTTCTCATGTTTGTTCTGTTATTGCCTTGTAATCATTTCAAAGATCACTTTTTGGCATCTTGGTACTTTGTTTTTCCTTATGTTTGTGAGTTAATAGCTTGAAATTTATTCAAAAGATCACTTTTTGCTATCTGGGGTTCTCAAGTTTCAACCTTTTTTTGCCCCTCCCCTTTCGTTTATTGCATGGTATTATCTGGGTACTTTGTTTTTTTTTCTTTTTAATTTTATGTTTGGGGTGTTAGTAGCTTGAAATTTATTCAAAAGATCACTTTTTGCCATCTTGGTACTTTGTTTTTCCTTATGTTTGTGAGTTAATAGCTTGAAATTTATTCAAAAGATCACTTTTTGCTATCTGGGGTTCTCAAGTTTCAACCTTTTTTTGCCCCTCCCCTTTCGTTAATTGCATGGTATTATCTGGGTACTTTGTTTTTTTTTCTTTTTAATTTTATGTTTGGGGTGTTAGTAGCTTGAAATTTATTCAAAAGATCACTTTTTGCCATCTTGGTACTTTGTTTTTCCTTATGTTTGTGTGTTAATAGCTTGAAATTTATTCAAAAGATCACTTTTTGCTATCTGGGGTTCTCAAGTTTCAACCTTTTTTCCCCTCCCCTTTTGTTAATTGCATGGTACTATCCGGGTACTTTGTTTTTTTTCTTTTTAATTTTATGTTTGGGGTGTTAGTAGCTTGAAATTTATTCAAAAGATCACTTTTTGCCATCTGGGGTTGCCAAGTTTCAACCTTTTCTTGATTCCCTTTTGTTATTTGCATGGTATTTTCCTTTTTTGTTTGGTTTTGTTCTCCTTGGTTTTTGATTTTTTTATGTCCTAATAGCTTGAAATTTATTCAAAAGCTCATTTTTTGCCATCTGGAGTTCCCAAGTTTCAACCTTTTTTTGATTCCCTTTTGTTATTTACATGTACTTTCTCTCTCTCTCTCTCTCTCTTTTTTTTGCTTGGATTTATTCTTCTTGGTTTTGGTTTTTGTAACTTTCTTTAATTGTTGGATGTTTTTGTTTCCTTTAGGAAGTTTCTTTATGTAAGCTCCGTATTTTGTCTTTGATTCAAATTTGTCATACTTTTTTGAATTAAAGATATATGTCCTTTATTTCAAACCTTATACCTTTTTTAGGTATAGTTTTGTAGTTGGAAGTTGGCCATTTGGTATTCCCTTATGACTTTAATACTCTTACCCTTTATTTTAAAAAAGTACTTTTTGTATAATTGGTTGGTCTTTGGACAATTCTGATTGCAACAACTTTTGTGTGCTAAGGCGACTTGTTTGCTGTTATTTTCTAATTTCAGGCAATTTCTGGTGGAAAGCTGATTGTTTAAGGCATCACTGTTTCTGTTACATCACATTGCAAAAAAGCGTGTGCTTAGTTGATATTTGTTGGCAAAAAAAAGGATGGGAGATCATTTTGTGTTTTTGGTCGATCGGTTGCTAACTGAATCAACTTTGGAGGCTGCTATAGAAAGCAGAAACCAGAAACAGCTAGCATCATCGACGACTAACGATCCAGTAGCTGATTGCTCTTCTCAGGACTCTGATCCTTTCTTGACTCCTAGGAAAATGGTTGAATGCAGGATATGTCAAGATGAAGATATGGATTCAAATATGGAGACTCCTTGTGCTTGTTGCGGTAGCTTGAAGGTTTGTCGAGCCGTGTTACTATTACTTCCTTTCTTTTTAATACACAATATGCTATCTGTATTGGACCGAGATGAGCTTAAATGGAGTGCTATGGAAAGTGGGGATTCATATAGCCGACCCCAATTTGCTTGGCATTGAGGCATATTGTTATCGTATGCTATATATTGGTGTTCTAACGTTTCTCTCGTTTGGAGCTTTTTTGTGTTATTTAGAAGTTTATCTTATGCTTAAAAATCAAAATATGAGTTGTGCACTTGTGCCTCTTTGAATATTTGCAGTTACTCTTTTTTCGTCCTGCTACTCAAAAATTGGTGAGCAATTAGTTGCTTCCGCAGGCTCATGTTATTTCTACTAAGCCATCAGTTCTATTGAGGAGCTGATTCTGTCTTGCGACGAGTCTGGATAAATAAATGATTTTGTTAATATAGTTACAGTGTTCCTGTAACGTTTGTTCCTTCCTGTCAATGTCAAAAGTTCTCAAGTTCAGGTTCAACTTTATGATTGTTATAGTACTGCAACATACTAGCTAAGTGCCAGAATGTTTTACATCATAATAGCTCAAGATCCTGAGTGCTACCTTTTGTCCTTATTAGCTTTCAAGTCAGGGGAACCTGTATATATCCTCGCCACAAAATTGCACTTTTTGAAATGGATGATGTTGAACATGCTTTAAAATCATCCCTCTACCTTTTCTCGGGTTGACTCCCTGCTGAGTTGGAGAAGGAACTGTGCTGTTTCAAGGCTCCTACAAAGCGGAGCAAGTAAAACACCAGTAGTGCTGTAGAGAACTAACCCTGCTAATGGTTTGAATTTATGTAGAAGCCAATAAATGAACTTTTAAGTAGTTCTGCACCCATAGATCCTTAATTAGAGGTGATTGGTGTTGTTCTGCGTTTTTCGCTTTGGTTGGCTAGAGAAGTTCCTCTGTCTGTTTATTCAGTTGTACACCCACGAGAAATTGTCCTATGTCTTGCTGTAATTTTTCCAAGTTCCAAGTAGTTTTGGTCATTTGCGAGACTTCTTATACTTGACCAGCTGTCTTACCAGAATGTGCTTTTGAAAGGAAGAGAAGTCGGGGGAAGTAGATAAAGAGACCTTTGCTCAGGGAGTTTCACTTAAGTACCTTTTTTCAAAGTGCTCTGTTAATGTCAGATTCTCCTGTGATGCTCATATAATGCTTGTCGCATGTCATTTTAACTTTGAACTTGAGACTCTCCTACCTATTTTCCACATGTAACAAATTCTTTATTTTATTCTAACGTTTTTATATATCTTCTACTCATATTGTGTTGTGCAACTGCTTCATGGTTATGCTTGGTTTTCTTTCAGTATGCACATCGGAGATGCGTGCAAAGGTGGTGTAATGAGAAGGGTGATACCATTTGTGAGATATGCCACCAGGTGGGCAACTTTTCCAAGTTTTCTTTATGTTAAACTTACAAGCTAAACGTGCATTTGTACCAAAGCAACCTTTTCTCCGTTCTGTATTACAATTTTGGTTCACTTCTGTCGTACAACATGTGCTTGGTTCTTCAGTTGATGTTGGTAATAATATCCTTATGTTGGATTTGTTTCGATTACAGCCTTTTAGGCCTGGTTATACAGCACCACCTCCAATTTTTCGACTTGGAGGCATCCCAATGAATTTTAGGTATCCTTTTTCATCTTTCTTCTTGCTACTATTAGAAAACTGAATATTCTGTTCCGTATTCCATATTGCTTTTCTCTTACCATGTATTATGGTTCTTTAATCAGGGGAAACTGGGGAATTGTCAGAAGAGACTTGAATAATCCTCGTCTGATAGCAGTAGTTTCAACTGATCGTGATTTCATCAACTCTGACTATGATGACTATGCGGTTTCTACATCAAGAAGCATGATGTGTTGTCGTTCAGTTGCAATAATTGTATAATCTCTCTCTCTATCTCTATTTGCATAGATGCTAGTGCATTTGATGTTGGCCGAACAAGATAAGCAATCACAAAATGATGAAAAGAACACGTGGTCTTCTAATCACTAGAATTCGTGTCTGGCCAAACTTTATACAAACAACTAAATCAATGTGATCCCCCACCACTTCTTTTGTTGGTTATAGTATCACTAGCCCAATTGGAATTTGGAACAACTCTTTTGTACTCCGCAAACAAGGAGATACCGTTTAGTCAATGTTCTAAGTTTACATGCAGCAATTTGATTCTTTGTCAATTTGTTCTTTTCTTAACAGTTTATGCTGCTTCTAGTTTTACGGCACACTCTTCCCATCATAGTGAATCAAGGAGGGGACTATTCGTTCCCTTTGGTCATGGTAAGGTACTAGGCTAGAGAAAGTGTGAATTCACATTGTTGTCCACTTGCACCAGATTGTATCTAACTTATTATCCTTTGCCCACAGTTACTAATGCTAAGGATTACCGGCATTGTTCTGCCTATCTACATCATAATGAAAGCAGTGACGTCTTGCCACAGACGCCAACGCCAGCAGGTGAGTGATATAGCATCTTTTCTCTTAGGTTCCTCCCCAATATACCATGTCCGAGTTAATTAAACTATTCATCCTTTCATTCAATACAGGCTATTTTACCCATCTCCTCGTCTGATGAAGAATCTGGCCCCGTGATACTGTCACATCAACCTCCCATCATCGATGCCCCTTGAAAGTAGTGGATATATGTTAGGTGACGTTTGCTCTACTATTATTACAGCGTCCTGCTGCATAAAAATTGCTGCAGAGAGGATGGATGAATGGGAAATGAAAACGCATGGGCGTACTGCAGTTGGTGTTTCAGATTGTGAAAGATGGATCAGCAGTCAAAGAAGTTGTAGATTGAAGAAATACATAATGTAGAGGAAGGAAAAAATGAAAAAAAAAAAGAAAGAAAAGGAAAATGAAAAAAGAAGAAGAAACCAAGAAGGGCATAGAAAGAACAAGATTTCAAGTTTCCAACTAGAAAGGTTTCAAGTTTGTGAATTAGTCAGAAATCTTTGTACAGTTAGTTAAGTTCAACTATGTATATGAACACATTGATGGAATAGAAAATCTAGCCAAAAAAAGTTGGTTTCCTTATGGTGCAATGGTGAGTGTTTTATAAATGTTTTTTTTTTATTTATTTATTTAAAATTTAACCATCCTGTATTTGAAACTCACTGGTCCGACCAAACTGTATTCCTGCCTTACCCACCAAGGGAGAGAAAAATTCTTTCGGTGGAAGTCGGAATGGTTCTTTAGTTATAGAGCTCAAATCCGATATTTCTGGTTAGGGAAAAACATTTTAACTATCCCACCGCACTCCTTGACAGTATATAAATTGTCTACTCGAGCACAAATTGCTTCAATATATATTGTACGCAATCTTTTTTTGTATTTCAACGGAAGTTGGTGTTTCATGGTTGAGAAAGTTCTGTTTGCCTAACTTATGTACTATATCTAATTATTTGGGAAAGAAGAGAATGAGGTCTTACACGGTGCGAATCCGAATAAAGTCGGACTTCAATGCGTATCCTGGACACTTGATGAGAAACCAAAAAAACATATTCTTTGAGTGGTCAAGTGGGGAGTTCCTATTCCACTAATTCAAACACAAAAATTTTACTTATTCAAAGTCCTATTCTACTGCTAAAGAAACCTACCCAATCCACCTCCACCCCCCACACAACTCACCAAATAAATAAGCAAAAGATAAGATTATAAAAAATAAAAATAAAAAAGCTAAGAGGATTAAGGAGAAATTTATTGATCTTGTCTACAAAAGTGGCTGACCATGGCCTTATTGATAAATGAAATAAAGGACCCCTACATAAAGTAGATCGCTTAATATTTGCGGCACAAACTCATTTTGAACCTATTGTTCTCGATATCTTAGGCGGTTAAACTTAATTAGTAGACCTCGCTCCTTTTTTTCTTTTTTTTCCATGAAACTTTTAACTTGGAGGCGTTCTTTAAACTAACTTTTTTCGTTTCACTTAAATTTTTTTCGTAGATGAATTCATCGACTAGAATGAAAGAAGATTCACTCCTTCTGTTCTAGACAGGATATGAATTATGAAAAGGTGGATGATTGATCTACCATTACGTTATCACTACATGAATCATATATGACCTCTAATTAATGAATCAATAATATGAAACGTGTCGTGACTAAATCCATTATCACAATCAATTTTGTTTACAATTGACTAGAAAAAAGATACATATAAATCAACGAGGATACTGTAAACATCGTTAAGAAATATTCATAAATCATTACAACAACAAACCCAGTAAAATTCCACGAGTAAGATCTAGAGAGGATAATGTGACGCAAATAGACTCTCGGCTCAAAGTGGAGAAGTTTCTGATATACCATCAGCTCAAGAACAGTGGAAGGAAGGAATAACCATTTAATAATAACAAGAAGAAAAAAAACATCGGAAGCAAATGGCAACTACAACGTTGTAAGCTACAGTACTAAACTTTTATGTGTCAAAGGGTGTGAGAAGAGAAAGAGAAGACCCCAAATTGAAAACCAATATGTAATCATTTGGTGGGGGGGGAGGGGGGGGGGGGCATCAAAATGTGAACATATCCCAACAAAAACAATAATATACTATGTGACATCTTCCTATCTGCCTAATAAACATTTATGTATAGAGTTACCTGATACTTGTGCTGGTGAGAGATAAATAATATCTGATGAAATAGTCAAGGTGCGTAAGCTAGCCATGACACCACTATCAGCATAACCTATGTAATTGAGCACAAATACAACACTACTAGATGGAAGGAGAGCACACCGGGGGCGGGGGGGTGGGGGTGGGGGTGCAGTTTTTTGGATAATTTCTTCCTCATCAATATCTGTACACCCCTTCTGGAAAAATAGGGCAATCGAAAGTATACAAATTTCCAGTACAGGTGATACATTACAACCCTCTCAACTTGTTTCCTATAAGCCTCATTTGACTTGTTTGTCAACTATAATTACAGCGATGAGCGCATCTGTCCCGTTTAACAAACTCAGTTCCAGCTTCTTCGTGGCCTGAAATGTTCCGGTAGGAGAAAAAAAAGATTAAGAATGTCAACCTACCATAAGTTGAAACTCATCTTATCTCTATCCTACATATCAATTATATTGGCTCTTTTATACCTACAAAATAATCATATATTCTTTAAAGAGTATATATATTTATACTTCCGGTTCTTTTGTCGTGAGCGCCAGATGTACGCAAGTGCTCCGAATGCACAGCTCGCAGCTGCAATAGCCAATGCAGCTCCCACTGGAACCACAACTATGTTTGTTGAGGCTACCAACTCTTCGGCAACTATTTTTTCGGTCTGACCACCGCCTCGCTGTTCACTTTCCTTATAGAGAGTTACTAGTTCTTTCGCATAGTAACTGACCAAAAACTTGAAGACCTCGTTCTCATCCCAATCGATCTTACTATTTTCCTTACTCGTTTTGCTCGGGCTGAGGTAACACGAGGAACAAAGCTGCTTTGGAGGCCAAATAGCTTTTGGAAATTCAGGATCGCCAGTTCCAAGGGACGCTTCTTCTTTTATAAGTCTTTCGTTGACCTTATTGTGAGCACCCCACAACCAGAGGGCAAAATCACGTGCTTTCTTGAATGGAGTAGACACGCTGCATATTTAGAATATTTGAACAGAGAGTTACCATTGCCTGACTTGGATTAGCAGATAGCAAAAAGGTCATGTTCGGACAGAATAAGTTGAGAAACAAAAAGAATCTCAACAGCATTTTTACCTTGAGCACATTTCGTAAAAGTGTTGCCTACACTCCTCACAAACGAAAAAGTTGTGTATAAAATCACATGTACTTCTAAATGCCATGCTGCTTTCTCCGTCTTCCACTCTTACGGAGAGTGAGTGTAACAAAACCCACAAACCGCAACTGCAAAAGAAACAAACTTCATGTGGCTAATGAAACCACTAGAGCAAATTTTATCTATACAACTCTATTAAAGTTGTGAATGTTTTATGTTAATAGAAGCATATTATCACCGGACGATCAAACTTCAGTCTTTCTGTTTGATTGACCTTTTGTATGTTGTGCTAATTATCAAATTAGATATGGAAAGACAAAAGATGGTGGAAATAAGCAGAAGAAAGTTATCAGAAACCCAAAAAAGCATCTTAACGAGTGACAAAACAGTAGCGTATATAAGCATGCACAGGAATCAATCCCTCTATTTGCCTGTGCATATTTTTTTGGTACAGTTTTTAGTGAATATACGATCACGAAATTTGTAATACGTATGAAGAAGAGACTGCATGAATGATGCATTACCTAAAACCTCTAGTATCATTCTTGCTGCCACGACAATACATCTGCAGTAGAAAACAAATTTTCATAAGCAAATTTGAACAGCTTTAGTTATAAAATACAGAATCTCTTTCAATCTGTAAACATGAAGGATCGAAGCAGATTTAAGGAAAAATGTTAATGCTAGTTTTCAATGTCAGAGAGAACAAAAGGAAAATGATTTTTGCTTCTTATTCGATAGTCAACCCATCTGTACAAAATGAATCAGATCCCCTAATTACAATAATTGGACCGGGTCTTATTAAGTTACAATAGTCCAATACTAATGTGTGTCACGGAGGCTTGGGCTTCCTTGATAGTGGACTGGGCTGCTGCACAACCTGTGATCCAACACAATCTACTAATACGAGATATAGACGGCATATCTTCATAAACTTAAGTGGTTTACAAACTTCACCAAAGTAGTGAAAACTATAGACTATAGTCCCTCAGCAAGCTTTGCTCTAATTGGCACTTAGCAATTTTCATTTAGTTTTTGAAGTACAAATCTTCCAACACGAGTGACTTCCGAGAAAGAAAATCTTATTTAATATGGTTCCGGAGAAACATTTTGCGTGTATAGCCAAGCACTTCGGTGTGGGGCAAGGGGAAGTGTTACTTTAAGAATATAAGGTGAAGAAGCTAACTTGTGTAACCTACCCAATATCTGCGAGGAACCTCTTTACCACAAATCTGGTAATTTCCCAGCGCGCCATTTTTGCTACAACTTCCAGCTTCCTCATTGTTAACCAACATCGTAGATGACGGACAAAGATCATCAAAGTTAACAAGTACATCTGCACTCCCCTTCCGGCACCTAGTACAAGTATACAACTCCACATGTAAGGGATACACGGTTATTACTACAAGCCTACAGTAATGCGGAAAAGCACCGAAGAATAGGAGAAAACCTCCTAGAAGGGTGATGAGCAACCAAAAGCTGAAGAAACTTTATAAGTGATGCTCGAGTTTCTGGTTTAATCATCTGCACGGATTGAGGACTAACACCTTAAAAAATAAGTTGGTCGCACATAAATTATTGATCTAACAAAGACAGAGGATTCTTTCCTTTACCTTGTGGTCTAAAATAATACTAAAGGCAGTAGATGTTGCCTCCTCAACATCATAGATGGCTTTGGCAATCTTCACAAGCAAAAGTTTGCAGAAGTAAGAAGAAGTATATAAGAGGCAGCCTAAATTTCATTTATGTACGAATCAAAAGTCATGGTCTAGTAACCTGGCCAGTATCTGAAGTGTTCGTCTGAAGATGCTCGTTCTCGTATTTTTCATCATCCAAGCCATATGAGCTGAGAGTTCAAAGTTGAAGGAAAGAAGAATGCAGAAGCTAGTCAAAGACAGATCAGAGAATAACTTTTAAGTGGAGCATCTTATTATGCAGTAGCGCACAATGAATGGTAACATGAGCAATAGCCTGTGATAGAATACACTGCACATTTACATTCTGCAATAGGGAGAACTTCAACTTCCATTACATTGATATTAAGTCACTAGATATATATATTTGTATGAGTAATTTTACCAGTGTACATGTTCGCCAGGTAGTTTAGAAGTTGAGACTATTATTTTTCTTTAATTTCAAGATCCAACTGAAATTTACACAGGACATTAGCCTATAGTGTCGTTTAGCGGTGGAAATTACAAGAGCTCTGCGTATTTCAAGGTTTTTGAATTCAAGTAAAAGGCGAGAAGACCAAACATTATGTCAACTTTGATGATGCAGGTCTCTTTGTTGTCACACAGTTCATCATACACAAAGCCCGTCCAACTCTCCCTATCACTTCCTAATAACTCCACCTAAACAGAATGCTCACATTCCCTTTCTAGTTGCCCCAAAGCTATGTTGCTTGGACTCTCCGAAAATATTGCCAGGTGCATGTCGGATCCTCCAAAAGTAGAGCACCTTTGGAGGATCCGACATGGGTGCGGCAATATTTTAGAAAGTTCGTGCAACAGTCCCAAAGTGAAGTCCAGTTACAACAAAATTTAAAAGCAACTTTTATAGTTTTGAACTTTACAACTTTATCCTTTAAAAGCCAAACAGAAAAAAAAGCCCCATAGGCTCTCCCATTGACTACTTAACAGCATATGTTTCCTTCATTGTTTTTAAGAATAAAGGAAAGAAACTATAAACAGCAATCATTTATACCTTCCCAGTTGTTTGTTGATCCAGCCAAGCAAGACATCAGCAGTTCGTCCATTTTCAATCGGAATTATTTCACTCTTTTCTTGTTTTGGACCCCACCCACCACCCACAAACTTCTTAGGAGGGCCCCAAAAAAGCATCGGGTAACGATCCACGGAGAACTTATCACAAAGATTAGAATTTATCTGTGCTGCCAAAAAGGTGATAAGTGATGGGAATAAATCAGTTAGGTTAAGTAGATAGTAAAAGAGCATAACTCATGGTTTTACATATGATACGAAACAACTTTGAAATCATAAAGACCTAAGCAAAGACGAATAATTTTCATTAACGCAGGAAATCATCAGAAAAATGGAAAAGGTAAATATGCTTCCTAATGGCGGAGAATAACATATCAAGTAAAAGAAGAAGATTATCTATAATATAGAGCATTTTCTTAGAAGCATAAACAAAGCATAGAGCAATACCGTCGATGCACAATCTACCCTTGTCATTAATATGATTCCTGGATGACTAGCATCTGCCCCGTTGAAGAGTCTTGCAACTTTTTCATATTGTGGCTGCAAAATTATTACTACTTCTATGAGAAACATTACAGGAAAAAACTACTCCCTCTATCCCATTTTACGCACTTACCATTTGGAAAAATGACTTCATCATCATTTGCTTTTTATCGGTCTGAATTTTCTCTTTATTTTCTTTTAACTTCTCAAGTGTTCATTTTTTATCTGTTCTGTTAGTATCTTTAATGCATTTATTAGTCTATATTCAATAACAAACCCAGTGGATTCCCACAAGTGGGGTCTGGAGAAGGTAGAATGTACACAGTCTTACCACTACCCTGGGAGCTCAAAGAGGCTGTTTCGATAGACCCTCAAGACGAAGAAGCAGTGGCAACAATAAGTAACTACTATATGGGTATTACTTTATAAATATAAGACCTAATGTTCAAATCTACATTGGAACTTGTCAAAGTGCGACTCTTGTAATGTGAATCCGATCATCATTTTTGGGATAGAGGTAATACCTTATAATTTCTACAAGCGGGACACCTGCAAGACAAGTAAAAGTGCTTCAAGTAAGAATCACATGGCATACAAATAGGAACTCAAAATACAAAGGAATATTTGCCAATGGACTCTAGCAACCTTCAAGATATCACACTCGATGACCACAAAGTAAAAATACGAGTAACGGTAATGCTTTATGTTTTCCCTATACTAGAAAAAACAGCATGCGGCGTCGCTGAATTTGTTTATCTTTCCTACTAGCTTAGAACTCCATTGCAAAACAAGTTGACATCATGAATTTTTATTTTCCTTTAGACCAACAAAGTATGTTTTCTTAAACAATCCAAACCCCCAGATGTATACAGAGCTGCAATCTCTGTATTTTTATTTTCAAACAATCTCTGTATTCTTACTGATCAAAATAGAAATCAAAAAGCTACAATCTTTGATCAACTTTTTAAAAAAGAAAAAAGCTATAATCTTTGATCTAAGAATAACAAAAGCTACAGACTTTGATCAAAAAGGAAAAAAGCAACAATCTTTATATTCCCCTCAAAACCTATAAACTATACCAATTAACAGAAACAAATAAAGAAGTTTCTCAGAGCAAAGACTATTATATAGTATATACAAACTACCTGCAACATGTACATCCCAGAATTTGCTACAATTTTTTTTATTTCCACCTTACATCGCTTAAAAAAAAATTCTAAAATGGGACTAAAATCTTCAATAATTAACTCAATAATTGAAATAACCCATCCATAAAATTCCATTTACAAAAAAAACTGAAACAACAACATAGTTAACTTTGTCTCCACCCAAACAACATGATTTCTACAAGAAACATTTAATTCTTAAAAAAAAGCAATAAAGAAAGACACAAAATTACTTTTTGATATGAACTAACCAGTGAGCAAAGAATTCAACAATGGCATAAGGTGCAGGAGTTTCCTTAAGAACAGTATCAAAGTTGGTGGCATTTAAATCAATAGCAAAATCACCATCTTTGCTATTTTCATTTATGATTGATCGAAGAATCACACGTTGAGATCCACTTGAAAGTGAAACTGATTGTTCAAAGCTTGAAATTAATAGAATCAAGAATAGTAACAAAAATACAGAACAAATAGTCATGACCAAAATTTTGTGTAAAGTGAAAGATTCTTTTTTTTTTTTTACAGAAATGGGGGAGAACGAGATAAAGATGAAGGTCAAATTTGAGTAATAGAAGTATCAGAGATTTAAGGAAAAATATCGATCTGATTTTGGTAATAACTGAAAAAGTACAAATTTTTTAAGGTTTTGTTAGTACAAGTACCAAATGCCACTTTTTTTTTTGGTTTGTTGAGGAAAAAGAATTTTTTTTTTGTTTATTTTTGCAACTTTATAAAATATATTTGTAGAGTAGAGTACTCACTCGACTAAAAAATAATTAAATAAAATTAAATTTAATCAGGTTTCAACGTGGGATAACCTAAAAAAATCACAAATTTG
Source organism: Nicotiana knightiana (assembly GCA_005239525.1). Taxonomy (NCBI): domain Eukaryota; kingdom Viridiplantae; phylum Streptophyta; class Magnoliopsida; order Solanales; family Solanaceae; genus Nicotiana; species Nicotiana knightiana. The sequence continues at coordinate 65,589 of ML437200.1, forward strand.
AATGCAATCTTCCAAATTTCAAGTTTAAGAGTGATCTCATCTATTTAATTATAATGTTCTTATTTTTAAATTTTCAACATTGATTGGGATGATAATTTATGAGATTCATACCTATTGAATTACATTGAAAAAACACTCTTTTGTCACCTGCTGAATTATTGCTCTTTAAATTATGAAGAAACATAGGGACAATACAGTCGATAAATTTAAGTTGCAAAAGATAAAATGCGATTTATACGTCAATATTACACAAGGCCTAATTATTTAATAAATAAGTGGCAATTAGCTAACGCAATTTTTAAGACGCAATTAACTATTAAATGTTATTTTACTGTTTGATTAAATTTTACCAACTCTTGTATTGCATCCGTATTTATTTTTTGTGCCACGTTTTAACTTATACCTGCTTTGCAAAAAAAATTGCACCCGTATCCGCTTTTGCGCATAACTTCAGCATACGGGGTTGAAGTAGCAAAGACAATCACGCAAAACTTCAGCATTCTAGTAGACGGGCCTGAGGTAGCTTGCGAACTTCAGCTCTAGAGTTGAAGTTGTTGTCTTTGTAACTGGGGAACTAACTTCAACTCTAGAGCTGAAGTTTTTATCTTTGTAACTGGGGAACTTCAGCATACAGGGCTAAAATTTCCAGTTATAAAGACAAAAACTTCAGCATACGGGAACTTCAGCTCTAGAGCTGAAGTTTTGTCTTTGTAACTGGGGAACTTCAGCATACGGGGCTGAAGTTTTCCAGTTATAAAGACAAAAACTTCAGCATCCGGGGCTAAAGTTCCCCAGTTTACAAAAATAAAACTTCAGCTCTAAAGCTGAGAGCTGAAGTAGTCTTTGTAACTGGGAAACTTCAGCCCCGTATGCTGAAGTTGTCTTTATAACTGACGAACTTCAGCTTAACTGGTGAACTTCAGCTCAGCGAGGAAAAGGGAGCTGAAGTTATTTAAAAAATGAGTATAGATTAAAAAAGCAGGTATAGATTAAATGGGGACGACCAAATAAGGTGCCCCGCGCAATTTTTACTTTGCTGTGAGTATATGTTGTTGTATATGTATTTTATATATTATCTAAACTTAATGCTGTATATGTAGTTTAAATCTTGCATTGTTTAATATAAAATTATTTACACCATCATAAGCATTAATTGACAACTTAAAAATATTAGTACCAATTAATCAACTAATATCTCAATTAATTATACTATACTAAATAGTGTAAGAAATTTTGCACTGTCAACAAATTCAAGATACATCCTTCGCATAAGATTTAAAACCTAAAAGTTTCATTCGAAATAAGAACTAATCCACAGTGAAAAGTCCTATTTCCAAAATAGAAAGAAAGGCAAATTATTTTTCTACGCTGTTTGAGATTAAAAGTAGGAAAAAAATCATCAGATATATAGGAGAAAAGAAAAGGAAAAAAATTGAAAATAGCTAAAAGCACAAGAACTTCATGCATGTCTGAGAATTATTAAAAGAAAAAATGCTCCAAAAAAAACTTGAAATACATAAATATAAGGAGATTTTCATTCAACTATTTGATAACATTGAATTACAAATACTCAAACTGTTATATTATCTCCATTTTTGTAGCTAGATATCCACGTCCAATTCAACCTTCTGCCATTTGATTTTTTACTTTTCTAATGACAGAAAATATGAATATGAAACACAAAGGTAACAGTAACCTTAACAATTGCAAAAACAATTGTTGGAATAAAACTAAACCAAAACATTTTTGCTACTAATAATAATGGAATTAAAAAACAGTTTGCTGTATAAGCCTTTACTAACCAGATTGCTGCTCTATCTTTGGTTAAGTCAGTAATCGACTTTATATAGCAGTTGAATTGCTCTAATTTCGAGTGTTAAATTAATGCTTTTTTTAAAAATAAATATCGACTTTTGAGTTTTCCCACAAAGTTTTATTGTAATGTGTGATTGCATGCATGTTTATATATGCATGTATTCCAAGTGTCATTTAATTATCTTTTCCTTTCCCCAAATTTGGTTAGTTTCAAAAAAGAAAAATTACCGCTACAGAAAAGGGAAAAGATCACTCCATTTTCTTTAATCAATTATAATGTTGGTTTATATTATTTTATATTTCATGTTACATTTATAATTTGTTATTATAAAACATTTTAACTTGATGTTGTAGCGAAAGATTTACACGATCAAAGTACAGAAGTTAAACTTTTTATCAAGAAGTGTTTTGGCTCCAATATTTACCTCTAAAGAATTTATTTTTAGAATTATAAAAGAGATTAAATGGTGTTCCCCTCTTTTTTTCCGTCACTAAAATGGGGTTTTATCGAAGAGGATAGAGGATGAAAAGTGGTTGTTGACATGGTAATTAGTTTTATTATAAGGAAAAAGGTCAAAAACATATTTCTACTATTCGAAAAGGATTATTTATGCGCTCAATCATACTATCGGTTTATTATTGCCTCCAACGTTATAAAACAGTTGTGAGCATGTAATTTTTAATCTACTATATGTTCCTACAAAATTCAATAAATTAATTAATGATTATAAACCTTGTTGAATTTCA